>VOMN01069273.1:0-19119 GCA_014899125.1 Orchestia grillus | reverse complement strand
ACCTCTGAGAATTGCTGGCACATTTGTTGGTAGCTTCTTGTGTCATTGTAACTTTTGAAGACAAAAATGCGCTGGTCCTTGGTCAGTTGCATCTTGAGGGGATCGCACTTGTATTGAGAATACTCACGTCACGCTCACTTTGAGCCGAAGATCTACCGTATCATGTCTACTGTTACTATTAAACTTCTGGTAATGAATTTCATCATTGCAGGCCTTAAAAGTGTCTTCAAATTCCGGACAACACGTATTTCGAAAAGTTTCCGCATTGATGCTGAACAAACGTTTCGTCACTAAGCAAAACAGTTGTTATTGTGAGATGCAGAATTAAATTCTGCATCAAATGAGGCCACGAACGTTAAAATCGGTCTAGAGGTTTAATTTTGAGAAGCATTGTATTCATTATTTTGGGACTCTCGTATAAGTAAACAAATGTAATATGCGAAGTCTTGAGAACAAAAATGATCTCCAGTGATATTTAAGCGGTGGAAACCAGGTGTGAAAAATGTATGGGCACACTTATATCGTGCCTGCTAGGTTATTCAGAAAATAAAACCGTTTTAGGAGTTCAGTATCGAAATTCTATTTTATCATTAAATAAGTTAAACAATTTAAACAATTCGTTATCACATGAGTTACATGAATTAAAATTACAGACATCGATTTCGTGAACAGTTATAATGGATATTTGTCACTATAGCACTAGTGGGCACGAATCAGTTCTGTGATTTCTAGGGCATCATATACAAACTGTATTTTATATCATACATAGGTATATATTGATTGTTATACATAGGCAAATATTAAATAAGTATCTCAAAAGAAATTTTGAAATTTTCAAATTCCCTAGGTATATATATATATAATCTAATGCACTATCTTCAACATATACGACATTGAACAAGAAGAAAGTTACTTTGTTGAGATTCCCAATGATTTTCACACTTTAGCTCCAATGTATGGGTATATAATATATGCTCTATAAAAGTCATGATTTTATTAGTGATCATTCCTTAGAATTTGGGTGAATTAATTTCTTCAATCTGACTATCACTAATTTTGATGGGAGGAAAATGTGCATTGCGCTTTTAGGGAAATGGTATGCACTTTGTTCTATCGATACTAATGCGTATTTTGTTGGCCCTAAGCCACATTGAAATCTTTTGCAACTATCCGTTTATTCGATTTGCAATTCAAACATGGTTTTCAGGGGAAAGAGCATGTCGAGAGAGTGTTATCATCAACGAAAGGTATAAATTTGAAGAATGAAGTAATTTCAACACGTTTGTAGCGTTGATGTAGGTTAATGACTGATTGATGGCGTGTTGAAGCAGATTGAACACGCCATTAATGAATATTAAAAAGAAGAGCGGTCCGGAAACAGATCCTTGAGTAACGCCATGATTGATATCGAGAAGTTTTAATAGTCGCCAATTACAACGTATTTTTTACGATTTCATAAGTACGATAACCAGTTCAGAACAAGCCCTCTAATTCGATAACAGTTGAGCTTCTAGAGTATTAGGTAGTGATCTACACAGTCAAAAGCTTTACGAAAGTCGAGGAATACAGGAAATACAAGATTCTCTCCGTCGATATTTGAGTAAAAAATTGTAGATGATTTTGAATGGCCGGCGTTTTTAATTTTTTGGAACGGAAACCTGTTTATCGTAGATAAATGCGTTTTGTTCGAAGTAAGAGTACACTATTTTATAAACAATTTTTTCAAATGTTTACTAAAGATTGGCAGTTCAGCATACTTTTTTTCATTGTATTTTTGGGAAACTTTAATACGATTGATGATTGATATGTGCTCTTTAATAATTACCTGCCAATTTCTTCCAGAAAACAAATTAAGTGAACGGGAATATTATTTTCAATATGAAAACGCTTACGTTTGTTTACGTTCACTGCATTAGTCCAAGCTTGATCAAAATGCTTTCAAAACACCGGCCAATATCAACACGGCATGGGGAGAAGGTTCCAGAAGTGATAGGACAGTACGAAGGTAGTTCCAGAAATTTCATAGTTGTGATAAGAGCCTTGAAGGAGAAGACCGTCGATGATGGCCATTCACTCCTAGTAATGAACATTTGAGAGCGATTGTTGAACAAATTCCTCGGCAAAGTGTCAGGCGAATGTCTCCGGGGATTAGTGTCAGCATTTCAACAGTGCCAGAAAATATGAAACGATTAGAAGCGGCGAAAGAGCTCATAAAATCGGCTTAAAAAAATCTGGAGGAAATAAGTTAAATTTATTAAAGAATTAAAATAAATCAATTCGTGTGTAGATCCTTGCTTAAAGTACAATGCAAATAACACGATAAAATCAAATCCCAAAATAGAAATCCTGACACAGTCATAACATCATATTCCCCATTCTCTATACAGCGAGAATTCATTCCATTAATAACTTATGAGTGCTTTGTGATATTTATTTCATATTTTGTCCCTTCTCATTAGCAAACTACCAAACTGTTGACGAACACATTTTGCACGACGCTCTGGCTTCTCATACCCGACCTGTTCAAGCCTCTTGATGGCAGCAAACGTACTTTCTCCTAACTCTGATAACTTATATATTCCAGATTGGTTTGTTTCCCTCGAACTGTACCCTAGGTATAAAAAAGCACAATTGATGTGAAGCAAGCAAAATTTTGTATTCAGACCAGTCTGGATTCGAAAAATCATCATCACTAAATATCATATCCAAAAAAGAAACACGTAGTGAAAAATACGTCGGAGTATTATTGAATTATTCCATATTTCAAAAATAATACAATGAAAATATGGTAAAAAAAAAACTACTCCGAAACCAAGTTCAAAGAATTAAACTCATGGACACACATATTGAGCGGTCGAGTCACGCAAAATAGGTAGTGAGGTCAAAGTTAAGCCTGAATTCAAGGTAGGTCTGATTCTGAGAACATACCAACTAATGTTTAAACAGTAATTCATCAGTGCGTCAACAACACACCTCTTATACGGCTTTCCTAAAGTACAAAAAACTGGCATTCCACTCAGACCCCCACTGGTTGCGTATAATACTGCAACTTACAAAATATCAAAATTGATGCTTTTTATACACCAGTTTAGAAGCAACCAAAATATTTTGTAACATCTGTACGAATTTGTAGATGGCAGTAGGAGCGTCAGAGTAAGTGAAGGGAATCTCGTGACTAGATTTGATGTAACATCTTTGTAATGTTGTCTTACATTGGAAGCACTGCTCTCCTATTATTCGAACGATGCGCTGAGCATAAAAGAATTTCTTCCGAACCCGACAAAATTTCGCAAAGCCGTCAAATTAATCTATTAGAGAACACTGTCTCACCAAAGATACCCGTTAAAAAGTACAAATTTTTCTGTTGCTAATTCTGTCAGTGAAATTGGTGACCTCCGCACTTTAGAATCTTTGTATATTTTTAAATTCTGTCCTAAAATCAACGAATGTGGTCACCTGTGAAACTCGTCATTGTGCAATAACCATCCAATCTATGATTAGATGATATAGGATTTCAAAATTCATTTTTTATTGTGTATGTTTTAGGTTACTGTTTTATTTACTTTATTTTGTACCAGTCTTATTCATGTGAGTGTTCTTAATATCCGAAACGTTTGTCTTTTTACGATTATCACGTTTGCAATCACGTTGGTTCTTCTTTTTATTTTGAAAATTAGATTTCCCACGAATCGCCCCATACGGCATATACTAGAGAATTCTAATACTGCTAAGAAACGATCCAAAGAATTTAAGTTCATCATAAATTTCATAACAATTGGAGCAGACGCGATAGGCTTTAGCTAGTAAAGTTTGAATACTGTTAACGTTAAAGAAAAGTTTATATCTTCGAAAATTTATGCAACGAGCTGCAGAGTCCAGTTTTTCTCATTTCCTCACCATGAGTATACATGCGGAGGCAGGCCACAGACGCTTTTAATCGTAATTACTTCAGTGACCGTGATGACTGACAGAGCCAAGAAGATAAGTAACGATTGAGACCACCGTGTCTTGGTAATTAGAGGATCCAATCATTGTTCTGCTTTTTAGTCCCCAGCAATTATAATAATCTTATATCTTGGAAAATCAGGTTCATTTTATAGTCCCATTCAATATTCCCTGACGGTGAGAATGTGCTTTAAGATGACAATGCTCCAACATACACTGCGCATGCTCTCTAGAATTTGCAGGAAGAGCATGACAGTGAGCTACAGTACATGCATAGTATTACCCCTATTATCTTTAGAGCTCAAAATCATTTGCACGGTCTATGATTAACTATAATTTTAGCTGCCCAGGCGTATGTAGATATCGTCACCATATAGTTAATTATTGTTGGGACGGTGAAAAAGTTAGACTAGGTGTGTTGTGTCTTGAAGCAATAAGTTTGAAGTCCCTACTCTGTACGGTAATTTCTGGAACAGCTGGGACAAGTTTGATTTGAAAGAATAGCTCATGGTTGCACTAAAAGAAGTAGAAAAGCTGTATGAATCAATTTATAGAGGCATCGAAGCTATTCGTCGAGCTAAAGGAGAACCAATTCCGTTCAAAATAAATGTTAAATGAACTAGCTACGTATTTAAATTATTTGCTCTCACTTCCTGATACACATATATTTTAAACATGCTGCTTACCTTTATCTATTAAGGGATAAGTTCTACATTTTCAAAGCTTCAATACTATCAGTATGGTGATTGTTTTTGGCGTAAATGTAGAAAAAGGGAAAAAACCCTCATAAGAAGAATTTGTATCAAGAATGTAATCAATCGTTGTCAGTTTCTCACTTGGAACAATGTGATGCAGAAATGAGTCACCTGTAGATCGTTTTTCCTGGATAAAGGAACCCTGCACATGACAGAACTCAGAGTTCAGCTATCAAGCTCACACCCATGAGGAACTCACCTTGATTTTTTGCGCTTTTTCCTTTTTTTGCTGGAGATATTCGTGGATCAATGACTACCACGTATTATTTTGCGCTGAAGTCCCTGATGCTATAGCGTGGATCCAATGCGATAGTCTTATTCAAATGGCCGTCATTTAGAGCTTGTGATCTTTCAAAACGAGGATTTTTGGCTACGGCATCCGTTATTCGTTATTTCCAAACCGTATAAAGACAAATTTTTACTGAATCAGGACTATCTTCAGGAATGCTTTTCATTATAATGTGTAATCCTTTACGAAATTAATAACTCCGTTTAGCTGTTTCATTGCTATCTACCAATCCGACTTTATTGCATTGCTTGCATCGATATGCAAGCATGACGATTATGTGGGTCCATAAAGCTCTTATCCTACATGTTGCTTATCACCGAATTAACGATGAATCACTGCGCCGTTGATTGTAGGAGTTCTTACACAAAGGGGATTTTAATCTGATTCCTTCCATCTGACTGGTTCGGTCGTGATTCATAGGTTCTCGTTTCATAATAGGCTAAAACGAAATTATTTTCCAAACATCAGCATATTCTCACGACCAGTAGATGTTTGAAAGAATTCACGATTATGTTCCTTTTATCGAATTCTTGTATTTACAAATGCAAAGTTCCTAGAAGACCTGCCAATTAATTAACATGCGAACAAAATGAATCGAATGTGCGGTGAATGTGAATCTTTTAGTCGAGGTTACCTGATGATGAATTAGATATCCGTTCATTAATCAAACTATGAGCTGAAATATAGCGCATTCATATAATAATCTAAACGTACAATATGCCTTTAAACTAGAATTGCAGTATATCTAGTTGAGAAACTTGAATACTTCTGAGGATCGGCAAGTGACAAAAATGGTCACGGCAGATGGGCACTGAAAAAATTCCACGTGAGAGACAACTTGGTCAATTCTCTATACATCTTCCACACACGACTACGAAGAGAGCTAATCCTAAATAAGTTGACGAATACAATCATACGATGTATTAGACATAGGCATAAAGGTAAAACTTCCAAAGCCGTATGACCTGTGGTCATAAAAGCTCTATAGACGTAGACGCTACGGGAAAGTCGTTCATGGAGATAGGGCAAGGCTTCTGGTTCTTCTCCACGAAATTTGTGGGTACTTATCTCAGATAAATTATAATTGCACAATAGACTTTCAAACTACAGCAAAACAGCAAAAAACTATTCAGTTATGAAATGTAGAGAATGTGAGACTGAACTTCAATTAAATGGCAAAGTAGATAAGTTAAATAACTTTTAATAGATACACTTCTATATTTTAAATCTAACTTCGACATCTGTTTAAGCCCCTACCGAACTAAGCGTGGAAAAAGAAAAAAATTAATGAGCTTAAAAGATGTAAATATAAAATTATGAGTATAATTTTAAAAATATTGGAGGGTATCGACATACAAGTATAACATGAGCAACATGCACATAACCTTGTAAACATATTAAAGTATCAACATAAATAGTAAAATCTATATTATAACTAATTTAAACCATCTATGCTCACTTTATAGAGAGCTGTCAGATCAAAACTGAAATTGAAAACTAACTGCATGGATATTACAAAGATCTAACCTTCTCGCCCCAGTTGACGCCGTCAGCCAACGCCAGCACTGCGCTGTTGTAGCGGGCAACCACTCCAAACGAGTCGGCGATGGGGTTCCCTGCACACATTTTTGGTGCTTATCACTATGTACAATTGCACATTAAAGCGACCGAGAAAATTCTGAAGACTAGCGAGTACTTAGACAATTACATGAACTGCTGACTTGAACTCGCTGACCTAAAACAAATTTTAGACTTCTTTCGTAAAAAACGCGTCTCGTCATGCACGGTCTTTCTAACAATTCAGGGAACAGACGCTAGCGTCATCGAGATCTAATACACTTCTTGCTACTAATTATGGAGATGATGTGTTGAATATGCATGCATTAGAAATAGGTCTATTAAGATCATGATTATGCCGCATAGATGTTCTCTACCAACTGTAAAAGACGAAAGGAGCAGAACAGCACATTTCAAACAGCGAACGAGCTCATCAAGACTGGCTGAGGCTTAGGCGAAGAAGGTACTACACATGTTCAAATGAACTCCAAACAACCCTCATTCCTCGCAGAATTCCCTTTTTCCCTCTTCCATCCTTTTACAGGGGAACAGCATGCTTTTAGACGATAATATATATGGGCGAACAAATAATACAAGAGACAATGAAACAAATCATGGGTAGGAAATTGACTCATCGTACTTCCTGAGAGCTTAGTATCGACTAACCGTGTCACGGCGACGTTTTAGTTACAAGTGGTGCAGCCACCTGAAAAGCATTCCGTAACTAAGGGAGGATTGAAAGCTCAACCGACATTGTGGTAGGACGCATCGTCCAGTCGAGCATCCCGTAAGTGTTAATTGTTACTTAGGGTACCGTCTCCTCTGAAATGTACAGGATAAGGTAGGAAAAATACACATTTCTCTAACGTCCAGCATTCCAGCAAATGATTTTATGGAACATTACATCCTGTGCCCCTTTATAATTTTAAAACGTTCGGTCGTTACCATTTCTTCCAAGTACGTTTTCCATTTTCGAAAGAAATTTTGCAGTAACTATCTCTGAAACACTTCAAAAGAGCATGAATTGCTCATTCGCTATTATGCGAGTGGACTTCCACGTCATTAGAGATAAAATACCTTCGCTAAAAATTACTCCAACACCATACCACTGAGTAACAGTATTCATATTGCTAATAATTAAATACTATTTTTTAATTCATTTTACTACATAACAGTAGATAATGTTATTATTCGTACGAAACATTCATTTTGCATTATACTTTTCTCATATTTATTATTGGAATTACATAATAAAAAGGGAAATTTGATACATCATTTGACCTCACCACAGGAAAAAAATTCAAGAATTATATTAGTTTTACTTTTTTATTATGCTCTGTTATAATGCAACGGAATATCACGGATTTAAACCCCTTCAAGGGGCACACGATAAACTTTGGGGATAGGTTTTAGGTTTGTCTACTGTACGCTATACGCTATGGCAACTGGAGTCTCCAATGGGGCACTGTATAGGTCTTCGCGATTTCTACCCGTCGAACCCGCTTTTCTTCTTGCAATTTTCGCATTTTCCTAGCTATCTCTACTTTTTCTATTCTTCATCGTCAATATTAATTTACTGTTTCATACGCAGAGGATCCTGTGTGAAGGCACACTTTGAGTATAGATTCTCTATTTTCTTTAGCCCAAACTAAATTATCCATTCTCTTTGCTCTCTTGATATAGCAATCCATGAGGCTAGGGAGTTTCAGACTAACTAACTATAACAGCAACAATAATAATAATAATAATAATCATAATCATTTCACTTCTTCTCCATTTGTGTTGGGCTCGCCTAGCACTGGTAGCTGACAACTTCTGTAGGCCGCGTCGGTAAGTGATAGGTAACCGAACGGCCTGTAGAAACACAGGTTAGGTACGAAAAAATACACAATAACCAGTTGTGGACCAAACTGTCCCGCACTAATAGCAGTCGAAAGTCTGGAAAGACACGCTTTCCGGAATAGCGGCCGTGAAGCGTGAAGCCCGGGCTGTGATGGTCTGGTGTCTTAGGAGCGAAAACTCCAACTCCAAGTCACCTGCTGCACTACTGCAAAGATTAGGAGAAGGAAACTCCGAATTCAAGCCACCCTGCTGCATTGTAATGTATGTCACTTTAGACATAGGCTAGAATAAGGAAAACCTCGAAGACAAACCGCCGACGGCTGATGTGAAAGAGCTAACCGTGAAAATAAGAATGAGACTTAACACTAACGACGTTAAAAGGACTCTTGCCACGCCGAGAAATGAACAGGTCCGGCAGAGTAAGCTCTCCGGCTGCTGGTAAAAAGTATCACGCTTCCACTGGACCGGGCGGTCTGGGCGACCTGGGTCGTAACTACATTACGGACCGGGCAGGTCAGGAGTAGACTCTTCTTGCCCGCAAGACTGGGCAGACGTGAAAGAAATATTTAACAGATTTCCACAAGAACCGTCAAAAAAATGTTGCCCATTCACAAAACCATCCCGAAGGGCAAAATCGCGGAGCTTTCAGTATAGGTCAACATCTTAGTAGGCAGAATAGAGACCAGGGACACCACTGAAACTAATGCCTTGATTGGAGTCGAAACAACACTGATCTCTGGAAAACTAGCCCCTTCGCCAAATAATAAACAAAAATTCCAAATAAAAGACCCTCGTTAGAAATTCAGGATCCAGAAGAACACCCTAGAGCTCTAGAAACATCTTCGCTGGATCTCAGAGTCAAGAGACAGACTTGCAGACTTCACAAAGCAGGAAATAATAGAAAGAAGGTACCGGGGCAGGAAATTGGACTGCAAATCCTAGAGTAGATGCTAAAGCAACGAAACTGTATGTCAGCGAAGAGGAGCAAAATTCTGAGGTACGAAAAAAAATTTGTGGCTCGTAAACAAAACCAGTTGTTCGGAAACAACTACGCGTGGTTCTACAAAGCGTCATGTACCCACAATGAGCCGATGCAGACTCCAGAGGTTGAAGAATCAATGTAATTTTGAAACTACTTTTGGGGCCAGGAAGTTCAACGCAACGCCCAAGCGGCCAGGCTCTTACAACTATGAAAAGATAGAGAATCGGGCCAAGACCTCTGTATCACAAAGGTTGTACTGAAAAAACAACAAAGCAGCACGCAGAGCTAGAGACGTTATTACAGAATAAATGAAATTGGGAATAAATTAACGTACATACGTAAAGTCACACAATGTATGAAATAGTACAACAAATTAGACATAACCGTTGCATTTCCCCCCCCCCCATCCATACCCACAGAATCCCTCNAATGACTGATATCGCTAATTGATACATAACAGACCGTTTCACACACAAAAACTTGAATTTGCCCATTCATCATAGACATTTCAGAAAGTTACTTTCTACTCTCGATGGGAGAATGAGTAGCGTTGTAACCCTTTGCAGTAAGAAAGTAACGAATCAAGAGTTCAATTCTTTGAGCAGTAATAACAACTTGCAATATTGAAGAAAATATTTGATTCCGAAGAATGAAGGAATATGCCAATGCAAAATCAGATACTATTAATTTTAATTACCGTTTTCTTGTAAAAGGCATAAGCAAATAAAAACAATGAATGAATAATTTTGAACGCGTTGAAGAAATGAATTCAACTTGCTTTTTCGTTCATGATTAGACAATTAAAGTGAAACGCTTAGCTTAAACATTAATTGCGTACACTATTGTTAGGAGTTTTCTATGCTGGTTACTGCTATTTATATTTCGTTGGTATGTTGCTAAAAAAAATTGCATGGGATCATTGGAGTTGGAGAACGTGTCGTTGGAGTTTGGCTTAGGGTAAAATGGCCACCACGTAGTCCCGACTTGACCCTATGAAAATTTTTCTGTGGAGTTATTTGAAAAATAAAGTTCATGAAACACCTCCAATAGACTGGCAAAATTCACGAGAGTGTATCATCCACAGTGGTAACCAGCTTGGGCACAACCATAAAATGGTTCGGAGATCCATGGAAGCAATTGAGAGATCGATGCCAAAAGTGTCTCGCAAGCAATGGGCCATTGGTTGGAATAAATGAACAAAAAGGGACTGAAATTAAAAATTCTATTGTTCTTGAAAAATGTTTTCTTTCAGAAATACCAGTTCTTTATTTCTGCCTGTTTTGATATTCAGCTCTTTAAGCAATGAAGTTGGAGATTACGCTGTTATAAACACGCTGGCGCAATCGGCAAAAAACTAATTTTACTTTTGCATAACAGTTCCGAAAATATTAGGATGTAAAATTAACATGTAAGAGAAAACATTTCACACTTTCAAATGAGACTAAGTTCAAGTATCTATAATCAATACTCAATGAGTAATAACTATTTGAAAATTCCAACACTTTTTTGCGACACACCCTGTACATAACGACAACCAGCATAGGACATTCTTCAAAATGGTGGTAGCGGTAGGATGGTTAATGAAAGTTTCTATGCAATACAGAAACAAGTTTGATTAATCTGACAAGCGAAATATGTCATTACGCACATGTCTACCTGATATTGTGAGAAAATACCTAAACACGAGAAAGGAATACAATACCACGTGACAACGCTAAATAAGCGTACAGCCCAATAACAAGAAAGAGAATATTCCTGTTAAATCCTTAACTTTCGGAAAATTGGACACTGGATCAGAAGGAGGGCTGTGACAAAGTTATGAACACCAATAAATATGTACGATTTGTTCATTTTGAGTATCAAAATTTGACGTTATCCTATAAGGTCAGTTGAACAAGTAAAGAAATTCGGATGTAAAAATAAAATATTCTCATGTGGTATTTGATGAATATAGTTTTAACTTTGGCTAATCAGTAAATGAATAAAACTAGGAAAAGTGAGTTTTGATTTTGCTGCATGAACGTTGTTTTATAAAAAATACATTACGAGTGACTATATAAACTCTATAGAGAGTGATAATAAAATGGTGTCGAATGGTTTCATGCTATGAAGCAAAGTTTTACGAATTCTTTTGATAACCCTTGAATTTATATTCAATCCATAATGTAAATTAATCCATTTAATCCCTAGCAGTCCAATCAGCGTAAACAGAAACCTATCTTTCACACCGAAATTAAAGTACTAAACAACTTTGCCCAGAAAGGACCCTCAGGAGGCAAAGGAACAAATTCTGAGCGACTGACCTGCTCGTTCGCGGGTGATGGGGTGTCGCTCGTACAGAGTGGTCGAGAGCCCAAAGGCGCGCTCGCTCGGTCTGTTCCAATTGAGCAAGCCGGCGATCTCTTCCTGTTCGCTTCGTCTCAAGGCGGGGTGTGGAGCTGTCTCAACAAAATTGGAAAGCTATAAATAATCATCGCACAAACAACTATGTACCCTCAAATTATATGAGCTACAATCACCTAGACTCAAAATTGTAGTAAAACAGCGAGGGTGAATACAAATTCTACATTCTTACCAAACAACAAATACCATACTAATAATCATTTGAAGAATCTGAACTCCAGTCCATGCGAGAAGTATCAAACTCAAAAACAATTTTACTGATCTTTTTTTTATTTAATTATAGTTGAAAATTTTCCACCATCGTAGTTAAGTTGCTCAAGTAACAAAAATACTGCATTTTCATTTATTGGATAGATGCGATATATGATGCTCAATATTGCACCACTTTAATAAGCTTTTACTGCCCTTTTACAGGCGAACGGCACAAAAACGTGCTGTCTAAAGCATCAACTTTCGATAGGGAGTCTGATTCTTTGCATGCGCTGATCCGACCACGAAACCCAAACTCTTTCAAAGGCTTTTCCTTCTCTACAACTTTAGCAGGTATGGTACTTCCTTGGATAAAGCAGAACAACTGGTTAAAGAGGAAACTTTAAAAATGTAGCGTATAACATGCGAGCAGAATAAGTAGATATGCAGAAAAAATGTGCGAGGCTTTTAGAAGTAGGGCACTCTAGAGTAAGTAATATTAATGTTTTTCATTTTGCAAAGTTTATATATTATGCACTCAAAGGCAAGGATAGCCGCTTGCCAGCTTATCATGTTTATTGACTAGAAATATTATTAGACAAGAAATGAACGTTTCGATTATGAAGGTCATTTTCAACGTCTGGCACTAAATACAAAAAAAAATTATAATACAAATAATTTATCATAAACAGAAAATTCAAATTAGGCCAACTAAAATGAGGAAGCAGAGTGTGTATCATTCAAAATGGGGTCGCCTGATGAAATTTACAAAGATTCTAAAGTGTGTGAATAGATTGTGCTAGACGTGGGAGAAATTATTTTAACATCTCCTAAGCGAACAGGAAAATCGCGCTTCTCAGCGTGAGTACAAACAGCACAGAGGGGAAAAGTTAACAGAAGATGGTTGGTGCGAGGAGTCATTTTAGTGTGCTCATCCATGAACACCTCGAGATCAAGGAGTAGAGCACACGTTTTCAGACGCCTATCGCGCTCAACAATGTTGATGTATTGCAGAGAAAAGCATGCCTTCTGCAAGTTTCTCTATGAAAGTAAAAATTAAATCTATTTTGTATTTATCTACCAAAATTATTTTGAAATCTATTTGAGGGAAGTATTTTAAGAGAAAGGAAATTATATATTTTTTGAGCATCTCCGACTGAGTCAAAAAACGTAACACTATTTTTTTGCACCGTAGTAAGAAAAGAGGTTCTATAATATTTGTCATTAAAAAATTCCTGATACCAGTTACAGTCAATCGAAAAGGGAAACAACTGCCACTGAAATGAGATTTTAAGAATTCAAATTCGTCATGCAATGGCAAAAATTGAAACAGACGCAATATGCTTCAGCTAGTAAAGTTTAACTACCGTTAATTTTAAACGGAATAAAACAAAAACTAAAAAAAACTGAAACCAAGTCCCGTAAACGTTGGTTTACGGGTAACAGAACTAATAAAACCGTAATCCTATCAAGAAATTGGTGAATATAAAAATATTGTTCATTAGTGAATTTGATATTACAATGCTAAGAATTCGAGTAATTTAAAAATAGAATACAATGCGATTCATCACGAAATAATACGAAAAGAGTCCTCAGCATATTACCTACAAACGCTGGTTTCAATTCTGCGAAACACATACCTAACCACCGTTTTTGTAATAGCACAAAAATAGTTGCAAGTGTTGGACCGAGAGACAACTCCATCAAGCTGTTGATAAAATTTATTGTCCAGTACAAAATAAGAGTTTAACGCTGAATGTTGTAGAAGTATTTTGAAAAGCGACGTACCGAGACCATTTGCTAAATTTACATTGGCAAACAAATAGTTGAGGCAAATGTCCATGGTTTCATTCAAAGGTATATTTGTACATAAATTCACAACATCTAATGGTGACATGAAAAGCATGTTGGTACCTTTCACTGCGGTTACTTGTCGAACAAAGGATTCCGAATTTTTAATACCAACATGTTATTTGTTTCCGGTTAGAGGAGCTAGAATGGGACCAAAAATTTAGCTAGAATAGATCCAGGAGTCTGATATGCGCGAATATTGATTGAAACAGAAAATTCTTTCAGAATCATGTGTCTGAAGCTTTGGTAGACCATCCAGAATACGTGGACCGGACCCGGAGAGTAAAAGAAATGTGTATTATTCATCTGATATAGTACAGGAATTCTTTAATTTTCGAAGAAAGTTATGATTTTATCTTCTATGCGGATCATTTATACGTACTTTCTGCTATACGGATTTAATACGATTTCTTTTTAGTTTTCGTCAGTTTTGATTTAAAACCATCTGCATTCAAATTTTACTAGCTAGAGCTCATTGGGTCTGTTCCAATTTTTATATCTGGAATGATCAACTTGAATTCTTAAAATTTCATTTCAGTAGCAATTGTTTTCCACGAATGTAACAGTACCCTGTATCAAGAATTTTTCAATTGACATGCTTTGGAATCTATACTCTTACTGCACTACCAAAAGAATTATTTGTGCTACTTTTTCAGTTTTCAGTCGGAGAAGCTCAAAAAGTCTTAATTTTGTTCCGTCAAAATATTTTCCTAAACAGATTTCACAGTAATTTTGACAAATAAATTCACTCCACTCTCCACTCTGCTGTTCGCACTCACGCCGGGAAGTGCGATCTTTCTGTCCACTTGGAATATTAAAGCATAATTTTTTCCATATCTGATACTATCGTTTTACGTGTTCTAGAATTTTTGTGTATTTTACCAGATAATCCCGTTTTTATAATACACCGTCTGCTTTCCTATTACAATTGGTGTAAGTATAATTTTCTCGATATAATCATTTATTCGCATTATAGTTTTTTTTGTAATTTGTTCCAGACTGAAAAAAACATTTATGATGGGTAAGTTCGTTTTTCTTTTTTAGTAGAATAATAATTTTAGTCAATTATGATAAGATGCCAGGAACTTTTCTTGCGGTTGTGTTCGTATTAAGTCCAGAGTAATATTGAGATTTTCTTTCCATTCCTGAAAAGTTGGTATTTAAAAAATAAATTGTTACAACTTCTAACAGTCTTTGATACCGATCAATTTAGTGAAAGACTTAGCATGGTAATCAACAACTCAATTTCAATTGTGAACATTAAATAAAATAGAAAGCATAGCAACTTTTTCGCAAAAAGATGCTAATTTTTATCTAAAATAGTTACTCTAATAAATATCTGGTAAATTAGCTTTGAAAAATATAAACGATAACGAAAAGTAACACAAAATTACAAGCATAAAAAACTCAACTCAAAATGTCAATGCCCGACAGACTTGAAAATATAAAAGTATCGATTGGAGGACAGTGCACGTGAGACCGATGCATTCTTTCACTAGCATAGCTTTCATAAACGATAGTATGATAGTTCCATAACAGCTCGAATGAAATTTTTAAAATTTGAAAATAGCCATGATTAGCACTAGTTTCCAAATACCGAATCAATGAAATGTAGGGTTTATAACTAAAATACAAGTTTTTTGTAGTATCAGCTGTGATCAAAAAATGTCTTATAGGTTTAAAATTACTACTACATATTTTTCAAAACTATTTTAATAGGTATTTTTATTACTGCTTGTGAGCCCACATAGTTTCATGACTTTTAGGGCATGCTATAGAAACCATATTTTTAAGCATATGTACATATTTACAACTTGAAGCAATTAATCCTTAACGCACACTAGACTGATCAGGTAATCGATGTCTTGAAAGCAAAGCATGTGGTTCACAGTCAATCCGCGGAACTCATTCCGAATCCATAAGCTCACGAATTACGTAAAATTTGTTTGGCACTAGGTTTAAAATGTGGAAAAAATAGCAAATACTTTTTCATTATCTATATAAGCACAGTGCCTGGACATTAATATTTGCTCAACTTTATCTTTGATAAATTTTCAAAAATTTGTGCTCCGGTTTAGGGTAAAGAGCACAGGTAGTTCAGAGAACATACATTTGCCTGAATGCATAAACAGAAAAAAACCCAAATTTATTAAAAACCAGAAAATAAATTTAGCAAAAAATATACCGAGGCATAAGTATTTGGCCAAAATTAAAAAGAAGTCTTCAGTATTTAGTGGCGTGACCTTTATTTACATTTACAGTATGCAGATGATTATTCTAACAAGAAATTTAATTTTGAGACTGTTTGGGGTATCTATTTCAATTGCTGTATGCAATTGATTTTCAAACAGCAAGGTTCGTTTGGCTTCTTCAGTGCGTAGCAGTTTTGAATATTCATCACAAATTTTGAATGGGATTGAGGCCAGGTGATTAGTTAGGCCACGAAAAGATACTCATTTTCATACATGGGAATCACTTTTGTTAATATCAAGGTATGTCGGGTTGCCAATGTCTTGCTGAAAAATCCACTTGGGCCGGCCGTAGAATTTTATTGAGCTGAGAACCATGGAACTTGTGCTCCAGTACTTGCCAGTACATGGAACTATCCATTTTTTCCATCAATGATGTGGAGTTTCCCTTCACCTCGGACAGTGAAACACCCCCACACCATGATACTGCCTCCTCCATTCTTGACGGTTGGGATGCTGTTCTTCGGATCATAGATGACCCGTTTTCATACGAACATGACGAGCGTCTTTTCGACAGGGAAATGCAATTTTGTTTTCATCGGAGCATACAACCCGTTTTCAAACTCAATTCCGTAGTCACGATGGCTTTAGGCAAAGGTAAACGGTTTTCCACATGTTTTTCTACAAGAAGAGGAGTTCTACCTGGAATGAAGGCATGTAGACCACTGTGATACATTTTTCTAGCGACTACTTTTCGACTGACACAAACACTAGCTCTTTCTGTAGGCATGTAAGGGTTTTCATGGGCTTATTCGTCACCTTAGGCAGAATATAGCATCGAGAGCGGCCTGTGATCTTGCGAGGAGGTTTGACTCTCGGCAGATTGGAGATTGCTCCAGTCTTTCTATACTTTCGAATTATTGCCCCAGCAGTTGAGTATAAAACTATATGCAGTTCAGCAATTTGCCTGTAGGATAATCAGTCTTTACAAAGTCCAACCATTTGCTTTCGAACAGCTTCACGAATTTCTTTGACTTTCGGCATGGTATTCACTGAGCATCCATCTTGAGCAAAACTGGAGAGGTAAAAATTATGCCGGTCAGAGTTTGTTTACATGTGCTCTAATACAATACAATTTTTATTTCGACAATTTAAGGTTATCAATCAATCTAGTTCTGATTTGTTTTCATATTTTGGTAAATAAATTAATTTTGAATTACCTGCACTTTTTACCCCAACCAGAGCTCGAAATTCTCAAAATACATAAAAAAGAATTTTGCAAGTACTTATGTTCAGGCACTGTTATTACATGCACTCTCACCTTTCACAGCAGTAGGCAATAAATAAGATTTAAAAAATTAGTAAGATGGTTCACTTTCAGACATCAGCAGAAAAATTTTTACTGAATTAATTATGAGAGGTTATTGCTTTGAAATATTGCTCCTTTGCTTCTGTCGATATCTGTCACAAATTCAACATCGATATTCTTAGAATTCGCCAGTCATTAAAATTGATGGTATCACCGTGCAGAACTACTCACTTGGAAGCCAGTCCGTCTATTGAGACCAGCCTATAACCTACGACGTCTTACCCGGCAATTCTGGCCTAAACACCCTCACATAATGATTCTTAAATGTTATAAACGTTCACAGTCCAACAAAATGAAGCTAACTGCGCAGCTCATCGTAAAATATCGCGAATCTACAACCGAGATAATATCTAAAAATGCATTCCATGAACCATGCATATCTAATCTAGGAATGATTCCAACCTATTTGGAAAGTGGGGCACAGTGAGTCAAAACGACGGAACCATTGCTTCAGCAGTAAAAAGCTTTTCCGTACGAGCAAGCTGGGCAAATTTTTCATGTAATTGTAGTATTAGAAGAGGGATTTAACGCTAGTTTTCTAAGAGAATGAACTAATTCCATGCTACAAATTGAAATTTGAGAATCAGTGATTGAACTTTCATTAGATTTTTTCCTAAAGATTTTTATTGCTCTATTGTCACATATGATTTCACTGAAATCGTATGTGACAATAGAGCAATAAAAATAGGAGTTACGTAGTGTGCTCATTCAAAGACCTGACTCTGTTCATTCAAATTTTATCATCAGAATTCCAGTATAATCTATATTCTTCTTTTTGCAGCACCTCCCATTGCTACTGACGCAATGCCTTCACCATTTCTTTCGAGGTGGAATCCAGAACGCACATTGAACTCATTTTTTTGTGCTAACTCGTGGCGGTCGAGAAATTCGAATAAATCGTGGCGACGCATAGAAAACAACGACCTTTCAACATCGGTGTTCAGCTTGAAGAATGTTACAGGTTACATTCGGTAGCATTTTCAATTTTTTTGAACAGATCGAAGTAAGCTTCAATTTTTATAACATAATTTAAGAGTTTGATACTAAAAATCACCAATGTCAACAGTTGATTGACAGTGAAACCAAGCGCATTCGAAGTTGTAAATCTGTAAGTTTTGAACAGATAATTTTCAAATGAAGACACTGTTCCAAGTCTGGGCGAGTTGCGTGACTTATCCTTCCAGGAGGGCGAGAGAGGAGCTGAGCATGTTGTGGTCTCCTTATACTTCCAACCTCTACATGGTATGGAGAGTGCGAAAGGAGTTGGGCATGTTAGTGGCCTCCTTGTTCTTCCAACTTCCACATGGTATAGAGGATGGGAGAGGAGTTGAGCATGTTAGTGGCAGCTATGGAGGATGAGAGGAGTTGAGCATGTAAGTGGCAGCTATTGAGGATGAGAGAGGGGTAGTAGTAATAGTAGGCTTTCCCTGACATCGCTTAGTGTACGATACCTGCGCAGCGTAGGAAGGCAGCCACCTCCACCAGATGCGTCCAGAGCTAATAGATGGATGTAATATTGTGTTGCTGTCCAAGTACCGCCAGGTGGTTACAGTTTAAAAGAAGATGGGTTACTGCGTGGGGACGTACCTGGCAGTTGGGACAAAGGCTCGACTGAGTGGAATCCAGTCTGTGTCTGAACGTGTTGAGTGCGATGTGGTGATCGGAGCGAAGTAGTGTAAGGTGTACTTTTTTCCGACCTAGAGAGTTGTGTCTCTGTGCTGCTAAAGTCAGGTGGGTGGTTATTGAGT
>VOMN01069268.1:0-31163 GCA_014899125.1 Orchestia grillus | reverse complement strand
CATATTCATAGGAGATATAGGCTTTCAAAAAAAGAGGTACATTTTTTGGGAACACTCTGTATGCTCCGGAATTTTCCTCGCTCGCTAGAGATGTATCACATTACAGCACTCGAACTCCACACTCGACGTTACTCAATTTGCTCTGTATGAGCTTCGGCTCAAGAATGTGCACAACTTATCACGCTTGTCTCGCCTGCATTCCATCGCACGGCCTGTGGGGTTACCGCCTACGCTGGAAAAGCGTACAGCAACTCGCGCATCTTGCATACCATCGCACAGTTTTAGGTACAGTTAGCCTAGAATATAGCCTGCTATGAACATGTCTACATATATAAAATTAAATACTTAATAGAGAAGTGCTACAGATAGCGGAGAAAGCTTAGAACTTGTATTCTCTGACCCTAGATGAGTCTACTGATCTCACAAGGTCATCGCAACTTCTTGTGGTCATTGGTGGTGTCAATTTGGACTTTCAAATCAGATAATGAAAAAGTTAGCATCAGCTTGGAGCAGGTAGGCAACTACAGCTAAAAAAGGCATTTTCATGAAAGTGCAGAAAACGTTGTGAGACGAGCCTTCAGTGAAATCAGCTTTGAGGCTTTATAGTTGATGATGGAAAAATGGAGTGAGAAAGGGCCTGACAGAGATCAGGATTTGGTTACAAAATTTACAAATTCCAGGCGCTTTTTTCATACTCTGCATCAAACATCAGCAAATACTTGGTGGAAAAGTCAGATATCTCATGTGTACTGAAGCCAGTTGTTTCTTTTGTAAACTTCACTCAGTTCACACTTCATCACTGGCAGTTTCAAACTTTTTGAAGAAATTGATTATGATTTCTGTGACTTGCCTTATCATATAGCAGTTTGGTGGCTTAGCTGTTGTAAAGTCGTGTTTTGTTTTTGCAGTCTTTGAAATGAAATGAATATTTTCTCACTGAAAAAGATAAAACTGATCCATTTCTGTCAGACCATACCTGACTGTCAAAGTTGATACTTTGGTCAACATCGCATCCCACATGAATGAACTGAACTTGAAACTTCATGAAAAGGATAGCCTTGTCTGTGATCTCAGCGGAGTTATCAAAGGACTTTGGAGTTGGGTGTCATTGTTTAAAGCACAACTGGGAAGAAAAACCTTCTCATTTTTAGTTTTTACTGTTTATGAGTTTTGTGCTACCATTGTTGAAGATGTGAACTTCGAGTGACCCAAAAATATTATTTGTGATTTGATAAAACATTTTTTGGATAAATGTTCAGATCACAACAGAACTGAGAATGACATTCTTCTGTCTCGGAATCTGTTGAATTATAACCTGAATGATGTGTCAGTTGAACTATGGTTGGAGCTATTTGATTCACATGCAAATGACTACTGGAAAGAAAGGTGCTGAGAAGGAAAACTTGTTGAATTCTACCGCTATAAATCTGATATCGAGTTTTCAAAGTTGAATATACTGCTGGTGGTATGATGCCAGTGTTTGGGGCACCTCATGTTTGAGTAAACATTTGCAAAATTGAAGTATATCAAGTCAACACGTGAAAGAAGATTGACTGATGAATATATGATAGCAGTTTTCTTTTTTGGATACAGCAATTACAAATCAATGTTTGACAACTTGAAAGCTAAATACCAATTTCACAAATTTCTCTAGCTTTTTTTGTTGCTTGATTTGTGAGATTTGGATGTGTATGTAAACTATAGGAGTGATGCAACTATCATTTTTGATAACAATGCCTTCTTTGATAGCTTTTGGGGAATAAATATTTTAGTTTCCTTTACTGTTGTGGTTCATTACACTCCACTCCCTCACAATTCACATGGAACATTAAACTTAGTTTTCATCTTTCCCCCAGAGCTTCCAATTTGGCTCAGAAGTATCAAACAGAATGACATGCAGCCTGCGCTCATTTGTTCTTCCAGTTATGCTATATGCTATGAAAAAAGTTTGGTAACCTTCATTATGGACTATCAAATGGAAAGTGATCAAGCTAAATATATAAATTATGGCTCTTGCAACTTCTTGTTGTGTAGCATCTGTCTTAATAAGCTTAACTTAATGTATCTTAATTTAGCATTTTATCAAGGACAAAGGTAGTCATTTGTTGTACTTTCATTGGGGATTCAATTGTATAAATTCTAGGGACTTATTGGTATGTCTTGGGACTTATTGGTATGATAAACATGCTGATATGTCATTTTTTTGCCTGCCAGGTTTTACCTATAAGTTTTTGTGTTATCAAGTGAATGATGTTTCAAAAGTTTATTTTTCAGAATCAAAATGGCATTTTTAGGAGTGCGATACAAAGCCATGAATCATGTTGCTATCAATGTTTTTCCACAGTTTGTTGGAAGAACGGTACTTGTAAAAGATAATGATGTTGAAAGTTCAATGAGACATATCAACAGGTAAGAAAGTACATTTGTAAAATTTTCGGTTTGTCTGGTTAATAATTTCTTGAAGAAAAGTGTTAGGATTGAAACATGTTTCCAGATACATGGCATAAAGTGATCATCTGTTATTTCAATAGTATTGAATTTGTGGATATCTAGAGTTGTGAAGCTGATGTTAGACCTGAGAAATTTATAATTGATAGTGATCAAGCTAGGAGGTATGCCATAAAAAATGTGGTATACATGCATATTTTTGCAATTAATTCAGGTTTTGGTATGTCAGTAATGTAGGCTGAAAATTTTAGCTATTTTAATCGTGTTTATTGCTAATTTATTTTTGGTGAGATGCTTGTAAGGTTCCTCTGTAGTTAAATCCGTACTATGGTAAGAGCCGTGGTTGTCTGATGCCTTCAGTAATCAGGGAGGTATTCAGTTCCAGTTCAATGCATCTGTTCTATTTCTTCATTTCTTCAATAATTTACTGAAAATAATGAAAGATTATTTTTTTTGTATCCATTATACTATTTTATTATTGTTTGTAGTGATTAATTACGAATAAAGCATGAGGATCGAGTGCTTGGATGCTGTATTTAAGTACATATTATACCGTCCACTTTATGTACGTTGTTCCAGTAAACATTTTCACTCAAATTATTTCACTTTAATAGTTCTCTCTAGAACTATCCATAACTATTAATTAAAACCCTTTTTTGGGTCGGACTTTACTTGGGAAAAAAATGTGAGAGTTCAACAAGATTGGCACAAAAGTCAGAGTATTAGGCATCAAAGAGCTGCCTTACAGTTGAGTGCTAGGTACTCGGCAACGAAGTGCCCGAGCTGACTTCGAATTTTACTGCAAAATTCACCTAAGATGCATAAAATTAATAAAGGAAAATACTTAATGAGTAACATAGCTATTACTTTTAGCTCTCACAATATTATAAGATTGACCTTTTAAAACACAAATCCCCAGAGACGTTCATTTATTTCATAACAAATGTTTACCTTTCCTATGTTTCATTGGTGAAAGCTGCATTTGCATGTGCTAGCTCTTGGACATTGTATTTGTTGTTCTGATATTTTTTTATTTTGGGTTCCTTATTTGTTGGATTATTAAGCTTCATACCGCTATCAAAAAGAAAGGGGAAAAGCCCATTCATTAAAAAATAGGCCACATACAATGCATGATACAGTTCAGTTTTTCAAACAATAAGGATGCAATCGTAAGTCAAATGCATTAAACTCGCATCAGCATTTTATGTGGCAATATTACTCCTTTGAGTTCCTGTTCAATCAATTACGACCTATTCTAAAGTGCCCCGTAAAAGTTTACGATGCACCATTCAAGTTGCCGTTTTATCCCACAATATCATTGTGAGAAATTTCCAGTGTTGTTTGCTGGCTTCGTCCGTCTCCCTGGCACGCTCGTAAAGATTTAGATAGAAGAAAATTCCCGAGTTTTTATGCTTGAACTATGAGCGAGACTGTCAGCTAAGGCAGTCCGTATCAGTGACACTGAAAATGTTTCATGTCAGAGTTACCGTGAGTAAGAGGACATCTTATGAATTTGTCATTCGTCCGACGATTTTTGGCGGGGCGCGTCTCCAAGTGCATTTATAATCATCCAAGGTAAAATGAACTTTTTTGCTCACACATGTCTTTGAACTACAATGGAAACGATAAGAAAAATGAATTAAGTTGTTTAATGAAACAAATCAAAATCAAGAATGCTAAAGTTTACAACACATTTCGAATTTTATTATTTTTACATGAATATTGTGCAAAGTAACATTGGGAAAATATTTTTTAAGTGTGTAGAATATTCTGAATTGCACTATAAATGTAGGCCCAAGTATAAACATTGCATCATTCTTTATCTAATGAGCGTCGAGTAAACATTCACGCCATTAGGAAGCAGAAACATGTTGATAAAGATCTTCAGAAACGTATTGTAAGGCTTCATGAAAGTGAATTCGGTTATATAAAAATATCTAAACAGTTAAAAGTTACGTTGAATTCGTATGAAATGATAATTCATCACTGATTGTTTCAATTTTATGCATATTCTAGTAAGATCTGGTCGTCCTCGTATAATAACCAAAGGTGCATTAAGATTATTTACGAGAAAGGTCAGTAATTAACCCGAAGTTACTCTTGATAAACTCCAGCAAGATTTAGAAGGAACAGGAGTCAAAGTCAGTAAGATCACAATTAATTATTTCGTCGTCTCGGCATAGTTTCTAGATCTCCAGGGAAAACTCTAATTGTGAAAAGAAAACATGTTAGTGATAGACTGAATTTTGCCAAGAGGTTTGTGGGTAAGCCTGCAAAGTTTTGGAATAGCGTGCTTTGGTCGGATGAGACGACTGTAGAATTGTTTCACCGGGGCTCAGTACTGAAAGTTCGGAGCAAACAAGGTAATGAATGCTTACCAAAAAACACTACTCCAACTGTAAAATTTGGATATGGCTCAATCATGATCTGGAGTTGTTTTAGTGCCACTGGCGTTGGAAAAGTTGAAATACTGAAGGAAGGATGAATGGTGCACGTTTTAGAAGTTTCTTGGAGAGAAATTTAAAGACAAGTGTGCATTTAATGGAACTACAACTATATTGGATCTTTCAGCAAGGACAACGATCCGAAACATACGGCAAAGCTAACACAAAATTGAATAAATTCTAATTGAGAATCGTTTTAAAATAGCCCAGTCAATCACATATCTTAACCCTATAGAGAATTTATGAAGAGGATTGAAATCAAGAATCCATAAAAGAGCACCGTATAACCAGACTGCATTGAAGAAAGTTTGCATCGAAGAATGGAATAATTATACCTCAAACACATGTAAGATGTTCGTAAGAGAGTATTTTAAGCACCGTCATGTGATTAGCAATCAGGGTTTTGCTACAAAATATTGAGAACGATTAAGTAATTGTGTTGTAAATTTTCGCGTTCCTAATTTTGATATTTTTTGTACCGAACAACTTAATTATTATGGGTTCTTAGTTTCTCTAATTTTTTCCATTGTTAAAATACATGTTCTGTGAGCAGCAAATGGTCCATGCACCTCTGATGATTATAAATACACAAATGACGATTTGTTTGGAAATTTACCGAAAATAATGAAAGATAACCTTTTCGTATTTGTTCAACTATTTCATTTTCCATAGAGATTTCAAGAGTGAAGCATTTATCTACAGCAAATGCTTCGAAACTGTGCCGCCCACATCATATACACTACTCCAGTTTGTTCAAGTTTATTTCGACAGGGTATGCAGTGACTACCTCGGCGTCGTTATTTTGTTTCTATTGACGATTTTTTTACTTGCTCTTTAATGTTGAATAATAATAGAAAATGGAGACGCCCATGAAAAAATATTAAGATTAACCGGGAACGAATGAAAAGATGAATACACACTTCACACAGGAGATTCAAATCGGGAGAGCAGCAGCAATGCTGCGACACCACACAGCCTCACTGGAGTTTTTGGTTGCTTGATTGCTTGGTCTCTCCGACCCCCTTGCCAGTGTTTCATAAGAGCATACTAATGTGATACGGCTATATCGTAGGAAATTTAATTTCAAATTTCTTCTGAGATTAATATTTATATAAGTACCGGGCTTTCAATCTATATAGGACGTGACCACGTATGGACGTGATCGCCCGTACAATGCAATGGGAACAAGTGGCTGTCCTGGACCATCAAAGAAACACCAGGGCCCGAAAGTGTCATTTTACATGAAGGCACAAGGTGAAAATGTCTTCAACTGGTCCTTGGATGTTCCGCCCTAATATTACCCAATAATAAGAAAAATTCTAAATTAATTTGTGCGTTTGTAAATGTGATGAGAGGTTTGAGGTCATAGGTCCTGGGATGTATTCTGCTTTTGGTCATTCCTCTTGCTCCGAACGGAGACCAGCTTGACGTTGATCGAAAGCTCGGTACTTTTACGATTAAAAATCCCAGAAGAAATTTGAAATTAAATTACTTATCAACTATAGAACCTGAGAGCCATCCAACTTTATAGAATGTTGAATATCGTATCGTGATAAATGAAGGTAATCTAAAGAAGTTAAATGATTCAAATGATGAAGTATAGAATGATGGTTCGTCGTTGGTTAACATTGTTTGCTTATGAATATTAGATTTCAAAGGAAACAGTGAGAAACACTTATGACGAATTACATGTTTCTCTTAGAACATATCACTTAATCTTCTAACAGAATAATACTCGCTGTGTATTTATTTATATATGCGAATAGTTGAAAGACTCTCAGGTTCCATTGTTAGGGAATTAAAATTTCAAATTTTCTTCTGAGATATTTATTTAATAGTTGCCAAGCTTTCGAACAACGTCGCGTTGTTCATCATTCAGGGCGGTCGAATTTTCAAAAACATTTCGTTCCAGGACCTATGACCTCAAACCTCGTATCTCATATACAGACGCTCATTTTAATTTCGAATTTTTCTTATTCATCGTAGGTTAAATTTCGACTACTGTCTTGTACATAGTTGCAATTCGTAGCGAGAGGTCGAAGATCTTGTTCGCACTGTTAGTGGCTTCTCGGCCAAATCTTCGTATAAAAGCGAATAGTTGAAAGACTCTCAGGTTCCATTGTTAGGGAATTAAAATTTCAAATTTTCTACTGAGATAATTATTTAATAGTTGCCAAGATGAATTATATATTTATATATATGTTTGGTGTCCGCTTCTGAAGGAGTAACATAGAGCAAAATTAACTTTTCAGTTGTTACATAAAAAACAATACTGAAACAGTCACTGCTTTTCATATTCAGTCAGTTGGTAGCACGTATACAATTTATCCCCGGTCGAACGAGGATAATAGCACTAATTTGATGAATTTATGAATTTGTAAATTGGGTACATCAAAATTAGGTATTTCAATTAATGTGTTCATTAAAACCAGTTATTTTTAACAGGCGTACGTACTAGTTTAAGGATAAATACTGCAAGTTCCTTCGTTTTTGACGCGATGCATAAAATAGCAAATATATTTAGAACAATCTTTAGGGATGGATAACCATCTTGTATTTGTTTCGCAACTGTGAAAGCATTATGAAAGAAATTTGTAAGGTTATAAAATTTATAAGAGAAACATTGTCGAGAATTTTAGTTCAGTGATATTCGCTATTTCAAAGTTTTACTCTCGAATGGTTTAAAAAAGTTGACCGATGACTTAGTATCTTTAGGAACGGGGAGAAATATTTTAAATTGAAGAACATCAGAAATGAATTGAATAAATCTGAAGTTTTTGAGTGAGGGTGGGTGCAAGAATCGATGAACACTGACTTGGTGAATGGCCGGTGCTGGATAACTGACTCGTAACTTTTGTGCCACGCTGAGAGCCTTGAATTGAATGCATCTGAATTTTGAGCTTGAAGATGGATGTATTGTGTGAGTTGCCACAGCGAGCTTCCTATTTCAAAATGAGTGTGATTCAAATCAAACCTATAGAAACTTAACCGTGTCACACTTGTTAACTATTTATTACACTGAATCTGAATTTTTTATGTTTCAACTTTAATATGAAAGTGGTTTTCCTGGATTTATAGTACGCTGAACTTCTTATGTGCGTTCAAAAGATGAAATCGAAGTCTAAATTTTGGAACTTACCGTAGATGACGATTCACGCTGTGTTTTTGTTGTAGCTCTTAACAAATACAGGTAGTGTGCCTATGTACTCTTTTCGCGATGCATCGTCATGAGAAATATATGTGGGTGTATTTGTGTTCCTATACTCGATCATAGTATGGAATATCAGCTGTACTAGCATGGTTTATTTTCATTTTATTGTGACGAGACTCTAGGATAGCTAGGTAATTTTTTATGTGTCTAAGGGTGCAAAGTTAATGCTGCAGGACCCAGGTATCTCCGTTACATTCCTTAGTGAAATCGACTTATTTATGAATTCTAGGCTACCTCAGCTTTAGATAGGCCTTCGGGACTTCTATCTTTCTTGCCCACTTTGCTTTTTTCAGTTTTCATTCCTTATTCGCTATTTCTTATTTGTCTTTTCTTCCTCTTCCTTCTTAACTTGCTGTTTCTATGCGCAGGGGATCTTGTGTGGGAACACACCCTGTGCATAGATTCCCCGTTCTCCTAAGTCCATACTAAATGGTCCCTACTCTTTCGGTGCGAAATAGTCTTGAGTTGCTGAAGCGCTGCTTTCACTACTACTACTCATACTCATTATGAATTTTACACTAACATCGGACTTTATACGAAATCACAGGATCATGAGCCAGGAAGGAATGTTGCAGCGGTATCGGCTGACCTTGCGCTACGAGAAGCCTGCTTTGGTAAGTTATCGAACTCCTTGTTTGTAGAAAATTTGAAACGTGAGTATGAATCCTTTTGATAAAATACATTTGTTTCTCTGAGTAGCATCACAAAATTATGGTTACCTTGTGTTGCATTCATTGAGCGTAGCACTGAATTGAGCTACAGCAAGAATGGTTGAAAAGTGTATTTTGCCAAGTTTCAGTCTCAGATCGCAAGATCTGTAAAAGTTCACATCAGTATGTACTTAGAAATTTCGTAGCAATCGTAAGCGTTATTTAACCTTAACGCTGTTGAATGTAGTCGTTTCTGTACCTCTTGCTTCAAAATGTCCTCAGGCATACTCGTACTATCAAGTTACAAGTTATTAGTTTTAAAATGCAGTTCATGAAATCGCACACACAGCGTTTGTAGTTGGTGTATACTTGAATCAAAAAGAACAAAAAAAACGTTCAAGTTTTAGTGAAAATGAATCGCACGTGGTGGTCTGTACCGTTACTGATGTAACTGCGTCAGGACACCCTGGTCGGTCCCCCTTAGCTATCGCTTCTGCCTGATGCTGTTAGATTTGCTTCCCTATTTTAACTTATTGCTTAGAAATTCTGTGCTGATCGACAGTTCTTATTTTTTGTAGTCTTGTACAGTGCTCTTCTTGCTTTAATAATCCATACGCTCCCTCCGTAGGGTTACGTAATATTTTAAGGTGTAAATTGACGGTATCTGGTGCAAAAGAGGGAACGTCTAATATATTGTCATATATGTCATAACCCGGACTACAGACATGGGTAAGTAACCGCAGGAGACGTCATGCGTAACCAATAAACAAGCATGACTTAGTCAGCTGTCTAAGTGGGATGCTTGCTATTGATACTTCATTGTCTGAAAGTTTTATCGGTGTTTTTGAGGAGAGTTCGTTCTCAATACATATCTGGCCTAGTTATACACAACCTTGCCATCACTTGGCCTGTTCGCTAGTGAAGCATCTTAAAAGTCGATATTAAAAACATATTATACTCGTGTCCGTTCAAAATATACCCAAGAGGCATATAAAGACAATCAATGCTGTTTAGTTGGAATGATTTTATTTGTTTGCTGCACCCTTTTCTGGTCGTTGCTCTACCTACCCCGTCTCTCTGTTGCAGATGCGTCGTCGACTCAACTACGAGAAAGCCAAAGCCATATACGATGAAGACATGGCACGTAAAGTAAAATTCGTTTTGAGGAAGAATAGAATTGATCCGTGGGTGGGCTCAATATGAAATGTTTTCAAATTGATTACTTAACGCAGGGTGAAAGAAACTTTTTGCACAATTCTGTATGTATTGGAAGACTTCAGTCACGCTCGTATTGAAAATAGACACGAAAAGTTCTTCCTGACTGACTTGCGGGTTGATTTCTATGGTCTAATAGAAGTCTTGCCAAATAAATCCAGTGAGGCTTAGTTTATCACCACGATTAGTTCAAAAGTATCGAGACTCTAACAAATATATGTACAAATGCGATCAATAACACACAATCACCCTGTTATGTTGATGAAATCCCAGACGGTACAATGTAGTGTATATGCAATGGCATCATTTTGAAGTAATAAAGCTTTCAAATAAATGCAAAACTGGTCTCTCAATGCATCCTCGTTTTTAGGGCAAATAACCTTAACAACGTAATTTTACAGTGCGATATTATAAAATTTGTAATACTAGAAAGTTTCTACCCAATTACAGTGGCATCCAAGAAATGTATTTATTTCCAGGGACAGTACTTTTGATGTTAGTTTTTAAAATTTTTGGCTACAATACAGGAAAAAAAAATAATTTGACTTAGTTTCATTATGAGCTACTCTTGAAGACGTCACTGTCGATGATTGCCAGTCACTGACCAACTATAGTACTTTCCTAATCATGGACTATGCTATCGAAAGAAAGGATATTATAGCATATGTCCCGAGGGAGGCAAGGAGAGAGGGGATAAATTTATCCCGTATTTACGCATGCGAAAAGACTTTTTAGCATGCGGAACAAAATTTAAGTTTATTTTTTTTCCGTTTTTCATATGGTTTATCCGAGTTTGAACAGAAGAACTCTTAATGGAACATATCTGATAGTAAAGTTACATCCTAAATTTCTGGTTTATAAGTTGAAACAGCGTTGCTCACAGTTATAAGCATCTTAGGATATAGCAGTGCTTTCTCTCAATTAATTGACGAGAGATAATAGGTAACGAGATATTGGTTCTCAAACGGACGAAAAGCGGATGTAGATAAGAAAACTTTTTTTAGACCTTTTCATACCAGAGCTACAAGCCGATTTATCGCGTAATGTAAAACAGTTCAAAGCTTGAACCGAGAAAAAAATAATCATACGTGGTACATAAAGTCCCATCGAAGATGTTGCTCCTCGCGTCAAATTATTTTGTTTTCTCTATTGTTCTGGATCGGTTTTATTTACTTGAGACAATATACGGGAGATAAACTGGCCTAATAAAAGGAACACGCTCAGCATAACCTCTTCCGATGGGTATCTAAATCATTTCATATCTGTTTGAGTTGCCTCGACACTAAATAATTTATCCCATAACATCTCCACCAGCATGGGCCCCGAAATTTGATTTAGGACAAGTACAGGTAAATCTACTTTCGTGACTGGCAGTTCTGCATCTCTGGGCGTGAAAAAGTTTATGAAAAAAGGCTTGTCGTACTCCTACGTTGAGAAATTCAATTTCTTTAGTATTCAACGACACACGGAAAAAAATTACGACTGATGGAACAAACGTAATGAAAATGGATCAATTTTTGAACGGAGGAAAAAATTCAATGAGCAAAGTAAATGTAAACAAGGGCACAAGAGTTTCAATTGTCGGAACATAAGCCTCGGTGAGCGCTGCTAACTTGTGGGTCGCTCAGACTAACTCGAAAGATTCGAATATGCACTACGAATATTCGTGACTATAGACGGTGTTCTAAATGTGATATGTTTCATACTTTCTATTTATGAGACCTGCAAAATGTAGCAATAAAGTTCGCCGTTAGAAATTAGGAGATGATATAAAATAGGATCATAAAAATTTCGTAGTCCAACATTTATCCTTCCACATGATTGCACAATGCGCAGCTTCTCCGCGGAATGGGTTCTTCTTACTGTTCACAAATCAATATGTACAGGTAATAGCGAAAGATGAAATTTATACTCTAAGATTATGAACCACAAATCCAGTCCAAATTTCTACACATAACTTTACAGGAGACGCAACAGTTGAGTCAATTTTATAATCTCATGAATAAAATTTCACAAAGTTTATCGCTACCGATGTTGTCGACCTCTAGTATCACCCACAATAGCAGTAAAACAATAGGCGTCTGCTAAGCTCAGCCGACATGTGGTCCATAAATGTTCAATATTGTGCATTACATCTGTTACAAAAGACTAAAACTTGAAATATTTACTTAGCCCTATGTATATTTCATCGTCGGGAATCAATATACGATTTTATTACTCGAAAATCGTGCAAATAGGCAGCGGTCTGCGGTAGTTAAAATGCCTACGAAGTTCAACGAGTCTGAGGAAGGTTAGTACATGCACTTCTGCAGAAGCTTCCTTTCTGAAATCACCTAAATGTTAGCTAAGCGTTATTGAAGTTTAGCCCTTCATAATAGAGGTAGCCAAGCAATTTCAAGCAAAAGTAAAACGAAAATTCATTCTCCAGTTTGACACAAACATTGTGAACTCTGCGCCGTCCGTAAAACCGAGATGAAGTATTGAAAACTACTTCGTAAGTCAAAGAAAATAAAATTATCCTGAAATTTCAACAATTACGCCTAGATACTAACCAATCAACAATATAATTTCGCTGACCCTACCTGGCAGAGTCTGGAAGTATTTAATTTCATAATTCAATATTTTACAAAATAACGATATGTTACAACCAGTATTGTCGTCGGTATTGGGGCAACACTGAACAGGAGATACAGCCTCTCCGTCACTAGGCGGGGCACTAATTGATTACGTAGAAGACTAGCTCGACCGATCCCTCCGCTCACATATACTACCCCCAACGTCTTCAGAGATATTCACGGTTGCTGGGCAGTTTTCCTTGAAACTAAGCACTACAGAAGATGCGTCAGCACACTGAGAAGAATTTTCGTCTCTACTTAAATTAGCGGATCCATTGTCCAATTCATTAGACATGGAAGACACGACTGGAGTGACTTGTTCAGTAGATGCCATAGAGGGTTGTTCCTGATTATTTTTCAGGCACGGTAAAAGACTGGTAGTATGAGCACTGGGTGAGGGCTTGGCTCTGTTGTGCTTGATGTGGCTACTGACAAGGTGGCCGGCGGTGAGGGCAGCCATGAGGGACAGCTCACCAGCCAAAACAGCGCCCGACACGATCAGGGCCAACTGCACAGCGTTGTCGCCTGGGGTTCCGGGATGCGCACCTGCCATGAAAACGTAACCTGTTTCACGTGGCAAATTACAATCGAAAAATCTGGTCTAAAAAACTCAAATACGTGCACTGTAGAGCAATGTTGAGGCATAATATCGTTGCTTTCATGAAAGTGTTCGTTGAAAAACAAAATTGGACCGACATAAGTTATTCATAAAAAATATATGGATAAAAATTCCCATGTGACTTCCGGGGCGAAAGGTAATGCCAAAAGGTACTAAAATATAAATTATATACCAACCATATTTCACTCTGTATAAGCTAATAGCTCATAAATTTAGATTGAGATTGTTGAAAGCAGGTACAAAATCAGTAATTATAAAGTAAGGATTTCATTTTTCGAGCCATTTCTACATAGACCTAACTTCTGTCGACGACTGAAACAACATTTTGAACATTATATAGTTTAGGGACCAGATGTTTCTCACATTAAAGTTTGAAAACGCTTTTCAAGTCACTCGGGCACAGTAACCGTTACTCTATTTAAAATCGAAGCTGGAAAGAAAAACAAAATATCTTCAGAAATTCAGAAAAAAAGAAATATTGTTTATTCCGAAGTCAATCACATACAAAACATAGAACTACTCGCGTTTTAAAAGGCAATACTACAAGCTTAAAAGATACTGTGGAGGTCACGTTGAGAATTTTCTATAGTTGTGATTCTTAATTCATTGGTCCACAGTTCAGCGTGAAAGTGATGAGCACCTTTAGCCAAACATTACCTAAAAATATCGCGTTATTCTTTGTACATACCTGATACAACTGTAAAATTACAGTTGGAAAGATAGGCTACAAAATGAGAGAAAAAAGTTCAGCAGGTGATAATGTTACCTTTGACACCGAGCATGTGGAGACATGCAGCCTGGGCAGGCAGGGCAGTTCCACCACCCACGGTGCCAACCTCAAGCGACGGCATCGTCACGCTAGCGAAGAGATCCTCTCCGTCTTGGCCGCACGCCTCCAGCTGAGTGATGCAGTTGCTGCTGCCCACCACCTGCGCCGGGTCCTGGAAGACAGCAGCACCAGCTGTAGCGCCAGCAGCTATACCTACCTCAACTCTAGAATGACCAACGCTCTTTCAACACAGAGTCCTACAGGGATACTTTCAGTCTCAGTTCAGTTTTCACTTGTCATTATAAAAGACCCACATCCGAACATATTAGAAAACTATTTGGATGTCTAGGGGCGGGATAATCAAATAGCTACGAAGTTGTAGGGATCAGCTGGTAGCGCAAGTCCACCTAAGTGCACGTAGCTACATTGTGTGTTATAATGAAATAAGTTACGCTCAAGATTTTCATCTCATGAGGCTGCAGTTGGCTTTCCATACACAGGTATCTGCAGTTTTTTGTTGCAAACATACATTAGGCTGTAAGTAACTTTTCCAACAAAGCTAGTCGTCGCAGCCTTATTGGAAAAACATGGGACGTTCGAGGGTTGACTGCTATATGTACTGTGAGCGGTAAGTGTCCGAGCAAGGCCAATGTATCTCATACCTAACCATATCAGCCGAATTGATCAAAACACTGCGGTGCGCTTGCAGCATGTAACTATTCGTCATCTCAAAAAGTTCTATGTACCGTGGTCAAGACTGGTTATACAAAATTGGCCTAGCTATTAGCCATACAACCGATCTATTAGGTAAATAAATAAGTCTCGTGCTGTATGAAAGAATAATGACATGTTTTTTTGTCGGTTAAAACTTGATCCACATAAACATTCACAGGATTTGTTATCCGTACAGATCAGTGCTACCGAATTAATGGTCCACTTAATAATTCTCATAAAACACAGAGAACTGAAAACATTTTGAGTTACCACAGTCCATCCACTAGAAAAATCATTCACACTCTATCCACTAGAAAAATCATTCACTCACAATTAAAATTTTTACAGATTTTAAGCATATGGGAATAATCTCTAGCCAAATAGTATTTTGCTCTGGAACCTCATATGGTATTGTATCGAGGTACTGGCAAGTATTAATAGTGCACTAACTGCATTTCATACAATACATTAAAAAAAAGCAAATGATTTTCACTATTTAGAACAAGAAATACAAAGATCTACTTTAGAACAGGCAAGAATTCAAAATTTACTTGTACACGAGTAAGATGTAACACTTGATGCGAAGAGTAAGATACACACAAATGCACAACATTTCTGTGCACCCAGATAAACAAGTTCGGGGTAATTTCTAACACAATACAGGGTCATGCTCAGACACCATGCGCTAGTAAGTTACTTGTCCACAAGCGATGAAGACCGCGGCTACGATATTCGCTGCGTGGGCGTTGTTACCGCCAATGGAACCGGCCAAGGCTGAGCCCTCCAAGTTCTTGGCTACGTGCGTCTGTACGAGCGCAGGCACTGTCGTCTTGAGCACGGAGCGCACCACGCTGCTCGGTATGACAGCGCCGCTCACCACGTACTTACCGCGCCCTCGCACCCTGTCCGACACACAAGTAGAAATTTAAAATAGGAGAAGAGTTCAGAGTGAATTTTTTTTATACGAGGCTACACGAGCCATTCCAGGTTTTTAGTCTGCATATTAAAAACGACCAACATGCAGACAATACTTCACATGGTAACCTCGAGAAATGGGGTTTGAAATGATTTAAAAGTGATAACAAGGCAAAACGTAGGTCCAACAAGTACATTCTTGATAATTAATTGTAAAGGGATTTACACGACACGTACAAAAATATTTTATTAAATTATGCGATTTTTGGATTGGTGCTCACGTAGCATCAGTCATCTCGGTTACTCATCGAACCACCTAATACATAAATTACGTATGTTTGGTAACATTCCTTACCCGAGCAGCAAAGCTAGTCTGCTGTTCGCCTTTCTGAAATCCTCCTTTTACTCCCAGATAAAATTCACTTCATCAATGCAAGGATATTGAAACTCGAGTTAAATAAAAAATTACCTATCTCACAGTTCTGTTCGACTATCTCGAGTGCAGAGCACCACAGAAATCAGACTCGGATTCTAATCTCTTCACGAGTTCCAAAGTCGTAAAGTGTTCAATTTTTGAATTTCTCGAGTTTAAGTGACCAATTTAATAACTCGCAAAAACGGTGAATTTTAAGTTTTCTTTTTCATCCCGAATCATCCCGAATCCGAAGACACTCAAATTCATAATGAAAAAATGAATTTTAAGAATAACTGTAAATATGATACAGGAACTTATTTATCGTAATCTGTTTGGAAATGTTTTATTTAAGCTTAATCTAATCTCTTCAAGATGCAACAAATAAAGGAGCAGCGATTTTTCTAGTTGAGAGCTACAATCAAACAAAAAGCTACCAACAAGTGTGCCAGCAATTTTCAGAATTTTTTCGTGGAAGAACGTCTCTAACTAAATCAACTTTGAATCGTATTGTGCGCAAATTCGATAAGAAGGAACTGTTCTCAACTTGAACAAGGAAGAATTGTAAGAAAAAGAAGTGCTAGAACTCGAGAGAATATTACCATGGTTTCAGTAATGCTTCAAGAAAATAAAGAATCACGTGTCGTAGAAATGATTTTTCCCATGTGTAAAGCTTCTTCATTTTACTTCTGTGAAACAAAATGAATTTCTGCATCCAATGAGGCCGAGTATGATAAAATCGGTACTTTGGAGTTCATTTATTAGCACTTAAAAAAGAGTTATGCATTATTTTGAGACATCAATTACATAATAATTGATACATAATAATAATTTAGCAATAGTGAACCGGTTGGTTCGCTGCTGCCTGCTGTAACCAATGTCTACCATCCACCTGGTACAGTTCACCTTACTCTTAGAAAGCAACGGCCCAGAACTAATTAAAGTCATCGACACATAGTAGAGACGGCGGAAAGCAGTCAAATTAAGTTCTTACGTCACAGTAGTGCAGGAAAGATACTTTTCAAAAGTTCTATGTCATTTTATGCAGAAAGAATTTGTAAACATAAACAAATATCAGCACACTTACATTATCATAAATTAAGACAAATTGATCAACTCACATCAGATCTGCTTTTAGACAAGTTCTTTATCTTGCGCCACATTGAGATAAAAAAAAATTCAAAATACTTGTGGGACAGATTAAAGCTAGTGCCTTAGACCACCTAGGAATAAATTGTACCATAATACTGCCGTACAAGGCCAAGGTAAGGCAATTTCGTTACAATAAAGCGCTAATATTCCAGAATACAACTTTCCACGGTCAGTAATGGTAAAAAAAATTAAACGCTCTCGCGCAGCAAGCACGAGTCCACTAAGCACAATTGCACGAAAGCTCAGCATTTCGTTATCAATAGTCAATCAAAATAAGCAAAGATGTTCGTGCAATTCACCAATTGACAGCAGACGGTTTCTTGTCGGTGCAGAGGTTGCCGCTGATGCTCAACACCACCATGTCTGAGAAGGACTCCCGCAGCAGCTTCAGCGCTGCTTCCACACCCTGAAACGGTAGAGTGAGTAGTATGAGCTAAAGAAGAATAGTACGATGTCAACTATTTCCGTGATTATTGTAACATTTTCAATATACTTTTGTCGAAGCGTGCATTGAATGTCGTACCAAAATTGGACTTACTCGATTACTATCACTACTGCAGGGTGACACAGAAAAACTGAAACTTTTGCAGAAGCAATAAAAATCTAACAAAAATTTTAATGACAGTAATTGTATCACTACAATTTGGCTTTCAAGAAACTATCCAAATTATTAGTGTATGAAAATTACGTCCTGTACATGGCGTCCTCCTTTACGTATGCATTCTTCAAACCTGCTTTGGATGTTCCTCATTGACTGGTACAACATGTCAGCTCTGATACCACAAATTCTGTTCTGAATTCTTCGTTTCACTTCATCCAGTGTTCTTGGCCGAGTCGTTTAGACCAAACTCTCTAGATAGCCCCACAAAAAAATTACAACTGGACAAAAGAATGATGGAGCAATCCATAAGGAACTTCCAGAGCAGATTGTAGAATGCATACGTAGAGGAGGACGCCATTACAGGACGCAATTTTCAAACATTTATAATTTGGATTACTGCCCCTTAAAAGCAAGTTGTAATGGTTCAATTACTGTCGATAAAATATTTCAGTAAGATTTTTGTTTTTTATAGAGTTTTTTAAAAGTTACATTTTTCTGCGTCACCCTGTACGAATAGAATAAATGAATACTTTTCTAAAGTTACCTTGGAGACCATGTTCATGCCCATGGCATCTCCGGTAGACGCCAGGAAACGGAGGTGCAGCTTGCGTCCATTGAGGGTCGTGTTGAGGTCCTCCATGCGTGCGTAGCTGCTCGTGCTGTCAAACGCTTCCTTCAGTACAGCCTGGTTGGGCTTGTTGTGCAGCCAGTGATACAACTCCCTGCAGGACGAACACTCGAGTATAATTCTGAGAAGCGTCAAGTTTTAAGCAAGCAATTAAAAGCAAGATTAATATTTAAAAAAAATACGAAAATGGAATAAAAGTAGCCACTGTACAAATGAAGTCATAAAATGCACACAATGACACGTCCGCACATCCACAATGGTCGCTTCCGAAGGATTAGACAAAACCAAATAAAGCATGAACGCACCTACGGTAACAAGCATTTCGTCGGAGCCTCGTTGATCAAGCGTAGGGCACAAGGCCCGGAAGTTTTTAGCGGTGCTACCCAGTACTCATCATAGGTGCTTCTATGCCTAAAAAAAGCGCGGCTGTCACTCGTTTCACTAACACCTAGGACTAGGTTTACACTAAACATTTTCCTTTCACTTCACCGACTTGAAATTTTTCACAAGACTCTTATCGTTTGCTTTTCCCATACACCTCAACGAGCGTATACTGAACAAATTATCTGATTTGCTATGACCCACCGCACCGACCAACTTTTGCAATTCGCACTTCATTTCTTACTTGATCAAATCTTGGCACTATTATATCACAGCCTAACAGGTAAATAATTTTATTCTATGCCTTTTCCTTTCCTCATTCCTTAGTCTGTGAACAACAAATCGTAGAAAACAATCCCACTTACATACAACATCTCAAATAAAACGTTCTTCTACATCACCACATTTCCTAGTTCTAACACCTGTTTTTTTTCATCCACGTCCTCCCTGTCTTGTCGTAGCATTGATACATGGTTCCAAGTACCCGGAATATTTTTTCTTATCTTCCCTCCTCTCAATTTCGTATTCATTCCAGCAACATTTTATGGAGCACAGGTCCTTGAGCGACAGCGGTGAACATACGCGGCTCGTTGGAGCGAAGGCAGCATGACGACAGGGGCGCGCGTCATGCCATTCTGGAGCACGTGGCTCCTGACGCCTCCTTCCTCCGACAGCTGCAGGGCTCTGCAGCCGCGGTTGGTGCTAGCCACAAGGCAGCCCTCCGTCGTGGCTAGCGGGATCAGCAAACTCTGGCCATTGATGGACAATGGGCCCGCCACTCCCACTGGCACAGGGATGTAGCCAACCACGCTCTCGCAGCACACTCCCATCACCTGCATGACAAACTGATCAGTCACACCGATAATTCATCTTTGTAAATGGAGCTGCAACTTTCCCATCGGTTAATCTCAGTGCTCCTTTAGAGACAGAATATATTATGAAGCGGGCTTCCTTAAAATTGTGCGTTCTCTAAATTCGTCCCACTTAAAATTATCGGTGACTACTGGTGCTAAGATGAACAATAAAACAGAAAAGTTTCCGAACGAAACTTTACGTTAAGGACTCATTTTCACTCAACATATAATTTAACAGCAATCAGGCGTAACTGACAAATAATATTGAACAAGACAAGCACAAATTTTATGTCTTCTGTGCGCTTTTCGATGATAAAAATAAAAATTTCCCACCACATTCACCCCACTATATAATAATAGCTCGCTTGTTTGGTTGGCTGAGCCTTCCGTCCGTCTTTGTGTCACGCTCCCAAGGCTTTAGATGGGAGAAAATTCCCGGGTCCGTACCCCCTCAGGGGGCATAGGATAGGCCATAGGCAATAGAGGTAGGTTAGTTAGGTTTGTCTATCCTATGCTATGGGGACTAGCGCCCCCAGGGGAGTACTGCTAGGGTACCTCAGCTTTAGATAGGCCTTCGGGACTTCTATCTTTCGTGCCCACTTTGCTTCCTTCCGTTTTCATTCCTTCTTCGCTATTTCTTATTTGTCTTTTCTTGCTCTCCCTTCTTAACTTGCTGTTTCTATGCGCAGGGGATCTTGTGTGGGAACACACCTAGTACATAGAATCCCCGTTCTCCTAAGTCCATACTAAATGGTCCCTACTCTTTCGATGCGGTATAGCCCTCGAGGCCGGTGCATTGCGTCTAACCCCAATAATAATAATAATCCCGGGTCCGTATACCTAAACAGATGGCGAGACTGAGGAGTAAGGCAGTCTGCATCAGTGAGACTGAAAATAACATTGTTTTATGTCAAAGTTACCATAAATAAGAGGATATATTAAGAATTTATTGTCATTTGTCCTCCCATTTTTGGCGGGGTGCGTTCACTAGTTATGATAATAATGCTCGAGTTCCTTCGTTTGTGTCAATTTTCTGGTGAGTTTCCGGTAGCCTCGGTTCGTCACTTCATATTAGCCACACAGCCCCACCTAAATATAAATTTTGCCAATTTTTTATATTAAAGTATTTCGTAAGAAATTTGCATGACATTTCTCTACGCATTTGACAAAAAATTTTCAGCTTTGATATTCAAGTAACTATAATGTTCTATAACTATACACGAAGCGTACGTGTTCACTGGTACCAACCTTATTGTAGTCGTAATTGAGGTAAGGCAGAGACTCGAAAGCCGCGCTGTTGGCAGTCAGGGGTGCCATCACCAAGCGCCGTACCCTCACGCCTCTGAGGTTGTCCTGCAGTACGCTCTCGAGTTTGTACCTGCGGCCACAATCAAGCAAATGAATGTCAGCACAGTCTTATGATTTGAAGTCAGAAAACAAAATAAAAAATTCATGCCATTTTGAAAAACGTTCAAAATAGAGCTCTTCAAAACCTGTATTTTAATTCATTAATTGAAATATATGAATATAGTATTAAGGTTTGAATTAATTTTAAAAAGCTGATACTGTGAGAAACAAAGTTCAACTTTACTACTAAATCGAGTCAAATACAATCACAATAGGTAACAGAATTAAGCACGCATAATATTTTTGTTTACAGCATCACGCAACAACACGAGGCTTTGAAAACATTTCTGCACTTCAACAAAAGTTGCCTAGGAAAAAAACTACACTTCCAACACAGAGGCTTGACCTTGCTGAATTCTCACTCACCCTGCCAACTGCTTCTTTTGTACCATTTCCACGAGCTCTGAGTCGGTGAGTTCCTTCGCGCCTCGCTGAAACATACCAGTGAATTGTTTATGAAGATCGCATGAAAACAATCATAGTTTTCAATAAAAAAGCTTGAGTTGATAACATATTAGTGGGACAACGGAGAGTCTCTATAAACGTGATGGTAAATTGGCGAGATTTTGGGACGTCTACTTCATGATAAATATGCATACTTGTATATGAGCCAAAAAACATGATCCAAGACACTCCAAATATGTCAACCAGTGAGTGAGATAAAGAAAACATTGAAACAATGGAGCTTAAATAGTGACCAAACTTGGCTCGCTGGAGGCCTTTGCTGGAGCAAAGGTTGCTAAATTTTTCTAGGGAAACTATCATCACCTCCCTATGAGAACCGCTTAATGAAGGTGCGCCGCAAGGTGAAAACAAACAGCGGCATATCCAACTGCTGAAAACTCAGAAACCTTGCAAAGCTACAAAGATCGTTAGTACACCAAGTTATACAGAATACATGTCGCCCGGATACTTCCCCAAAGGTAGAAAATTGAAGACTTAAAACGAACAGGTTCACTTACATTTGATGGATACAAGAAAGGTACAGAATATTCTATTATACAGATAGCAATTTCCTCTCGTACCTCAAACAATGCGTTGAAATATAAGATTTTTACAGAAAACTCGAAACATTCACTGGTCTCAAAACGCAATTCTTGTACACGTTCAACAACCTAAACGAGGTCGCACAATATTTGCTTAATATGGAAAAAAAAAACACACCATACGCACGACGGAGACGCACGTTTTACCAAGCAAGTTACAGCATTAACCTTGCACCCACCGCATACATACTTCACAGCTTTCATGTAGTACCTCTATCAATACCATCGGGTGCTTTTTGTAGGTCTATGAAGGCTAGAAACACTTTCTTCCTTACGCAATTCTCTCCTTGTACAAACCTAATCTTAAACACCTGATCGGCACATCCACAGGTTATTTTCCAGCCGTACTATTCCTTTACTGTCCCCTTGCCCTTACTATTCTGATTCTACAAGTACTCGCATAGCTAAATTTTGCTTAATGAATTGCTAAGTTCACACGGTTTTCCTCTTTCTTCATAGTAAGAAATCACATGCGTACAACACCAATCAACCAGTACGATACATGAAACAAAAAGGAACCATTGATCAGTATCACTCACTACCACAAAAAATATGATCCCAAGAAGAAAACATCATCTGAAGACTCACCGAAGAGTCGGTTAGAATTTCAACACATTCCTCGAAAGATCTTTTCATCTTCGGTGCGGTGAGATCTTCCTCATTCCCAGGAGCTGCAGAGTCAGGCGGGCACTCCAGCTGCTTTGTTTGGGTGCATCGGTGCTTCACCGCAGCACTGCAGATGTGCGCATCGTCCGACTTTGCAGGGCTGCTCGAGCTGGTCACTGTACTGCCTGAGGAAAAATTGTTCATGAAATAATCTTACGAACATAAAACGTGAGTTTTTTTCAATTTAATAAAACTAGGAAGGTTTTCACGGTTTATAAGGTACGCTTTAAGCTCTAATGAGTTACATAAATAATAATAATAATAATTACGCATCTTTCATTTAGGAAGCGTTCATTTCAAAAGAAATGTACAACCATCAAAAGGAAAGGCTTATCATTTTCCCGTTTTGAAATTTTCTGGTATTAGGTGGTTAGGAAGATAAATGGCCGATTTCATAAAAAATAGTCGTCAAATAATTAACACTAAACCTTTTAATTTCGTCACAGATCCAGCCTTGCTGCGCACAAACTAGCCAACACGGACCCCTGCGAGAAATGTGTAGTAGATTGATCCACAATGGAAAGTCGTATTCAAGTTTACTGTACTTATTAAAATATGCAATACCATCAATACAATTCAATCAAATATTAAAAGAACGATTACTGCATTTAGAATAATAAAACCAGCTTCATCGACATTTTTCAGCGAATGCATTATGTTCCATTCGGCCGCCTGAACGCGACCATTTCATTATGAAATTCCTTGACGTCAAAATGCCCGAGCATTCGGCAGTCAGCCGACAGGAGAGACACGCGACTTTCAACCTTCCCGGTCATAACTCTAATGTAGTCGCATTTTGGTAACAACTTAGAGGTCAACAAAGGGAACTCGCGCGTTGCTCTTGGAGAATATCATCGGAACTTGAATTTCCGGGGCTGTCGTGACACCATACCGCCTTCCCTTCGGGCGGCGTCATCACGCCAGTAGCGTAGGCTCTCCCTCCTGCACACGTTGCAAGATGGGATAAGCATTCTCATGTCCGCTGCCAAGCTCCATCTGCCGGCTGGAGTCCTAATCAACCACCGATGCTCGCGATTTTTTCGAGGTTGCTGGCTGATAGGTCATTTGCTGAGACGAGTCCATGTTGTAAGCTGGATTTTAGGTGCCAAGTTCCATATGCTAAATCTTTATTACATCTTATCTGCATATGATAGAACTATAAATTCAAACATAACGTCATACCAACCTAATGAATAAAACCTAACAATTAGGTCAATACCTGCCTAATTGCGATGAAGTGTGGCGTTATGTCATCTATAATTACATAACTTAATAACTACAACTATACTACTTGAAAATTATATCTGTATAACTTAATAACTGTAGCTTTTCAATTTAATACCTATATCTACATAAATAATTAATTAATAAAGCTTTGAAACACCTAAACCTAAACCCGTAACTAATGGCCTATAACGAAAGATCCCCAATGTTGAACTAGATACACGCTGATCTGATATTGGCTGGGAACTAACCGAGGCCGCATTTTCTTCATATATGTACATAAGCCTCTCCGTAACCCTGCAGCGTAGCGGTTGTAGACCTCCACAGAGCTACACCGAGCATTGTATCCAAGGCTTGTAAATTTTTACAAATATCATTGAATTCAACATAGCTTACAATCTCTAATTATCGCTACTTCTAATAGCTTTTTTTTCACACACGCATCTCTGTCATCGATCAACGAGATCATTTATGCCTTTCGATAAAATCCTTTGGTCTAGATGCTAAGAAATTCTAGGAAGTAGATTCAACCTCTGTTTTGGAGTAGAAAGTATCATTTCATAATAGAAGTGCCTCAAACCTGGATAAATAAGGAATAATAATAGAATAAGGAGGATGTGGTAAAGTTTCGCATCTTAAGTGTGTGAGCTTCTGCAGCGCATCATAGCAACATGTGACCGCGCATTGTCGTGGAGCGAAATTGGGCCACGCTAATTAACTAGCACAGATCTCATTTAAGCATGTGAGCATGCATTTCTTCAAGTCGACTTCAGTAGACCTCTACCAAAATGATGTGGTTGGTTTACAGAATGCTGCAATAAACAACACTAATTGCGCACCACCAAGCAAACACTATGGTATGCTGCTGATGAAACTTTGGCTTTAGAGGAAAGTTTCGGTAGCTCATGACGATCTAGCCATTGACTTGACAGTTTCTTATCATCACAAAGGATCTACTTTCCGTACCGAGTGACTGACTATACGGTCAAGAAATGAATACTATACAAGTTTCACAAAAACAAATCGACCACAAATCAAAACGTCTTGATTTTTATATAGCTCATGTACGCACTTGTAGCCAGTGCACACTTCATACGGGACCCATTTTGACGAGCGTTTTCACCTCGCCAACTTGCTTCAGATGGTCTGACGCAGTTGGAATGATGATACCATGTTCCTGAGGCATTTTCCTGACAATTTGCTGTGGGTTTTGCTCATTAATGTCTTTCACATGCTCATTGTCATGAGTGCATGGCGATTTTCTGCCTACTTCATCTTCGTAGCTCTTATCCCGTAACAAAATTTCTGAAACCCCCTTCGTAATGTCCTACCACTTAAGCAGCCTTGTAGCTGTTGATGTTGGTAGCTGTTTGGAAAGTATTGTGACCAAAATTGAACTCGTGAAAGTAACTTAGACGAAAGTCTTCTTTTTTCATCTTGAAAATTACGGGTTAATTGGTTTTAACAATATTTTTTGGAAGGAATTGGCAGAAAACTATGAAAGAGCACTCACCATTAACTAGTTGAAGCTTGCAAAATATACAATAAAAATCCCATGATAAAATCATATTTTAAACACAATTTCGGAAACGATCATTATTATCTGAACAAACTAATACAGAGTGACCTAAAAAGCAGACCCCGGCTTTCGAAAGGTCCCGGACCTCAGCCAACCTGATTTCTTTCTTTGGGGGTACCTTGTAGACAGAGTGTACGCAGGGACACCCGAAATCCTCATGGAACTCGTGGGAGCCATCGGGGAGGAGATCAGAGCCAATTTACGGTCGGTTTGTTAGGTCACGGATAATTTTGAGCTGTGCCTCAAGATATGCGCACAACTAAACGGAACTCGTCTCGAACATTTGCTATAGATTGAAGAAGAAACATCTAAAGAATCATGCTTTGATATAAAGGTTTAAACATTATAGACTAGTTAGAACCAAAGTTGAATTGCATTCTTGCAAGAAAATAAAGAAATGAGGCCAATCGAAATTCGGGCTCCGCTTTTTTTTAGTCACCCTGTACGCATTACGCCGAGTTTCTCTATAAACACATCTATAGCCCCAATATTTATAGGTAGGCCCACAAGCGGCACGGCACTAACGCATGAACTAATGCTGGAAGTAACACATGCTGCCATCATAATATCGTCATCAGCAGAACGAGCTTTACACTCTCCTCAAAAAATTGACTATTATACAAAACCTGATTCGAGTCGGAGATTGCTTCAAAAATTTGCTGCAAGAATGATAGAAAACGTTTCGTAAAAAACACTTTTAAACATTTATCATAATAAAAAACAGCAGGAAACTTCACATTTCAATTACGCCTTATAGTAAATGTTTGGGATTTCAAGTTTGGATATAAATATTGATTACTGTTCGGATTTGCATATCCAATGGGCATGTGTTGATAAAACTTTCACTGATTTCTTAAAGACTCACACTCGCTGTTCGATCAAATATCATCACAACATAATTTTGCGCAATTTAAATGTATTTATGTTTTGAACTCAATTGCGGATTCAGAATACACTAACATTAACACTCATTAAAATTTTTCTCAATTGTTAAAATCGATTCCGAATTAGATTATTAGCATTAGCTTAAAGCTCTCCGCTGCCCACAGGAATTGTGACCAAAAAAGACCAAACAGAAGGAACCATTTAGTATGAGCATGAGAAAAAGTAGAATCGATGAACAGGGGTGTTCTCGCACAAAATTTCCGGCGCATAGAAACAGCACGTTAAGAAGGAAAAGAAAATAAGATAAAAGATAATCAAAGAAGAAGGTATGGAAACGGAAAGGAGGAAAGGAGCAAAGTGGGCACAGAAGATAGAAGTCCCGAAGGCCTAGCCTAAGCAAAAGTAACAACAGTATCCCCATAGCATAAATGGACAAGCCGTGCTAACCTAACCCTATTGCCTATGGACTATCCGAAGTCCTGAAGAGAAATCAATACTGAAACCATTTTCATAAGTAAAAAGACACAGAAAAGTTACTCTCAGGGCCGTCTCGGAAACTTGCGTCTTGCGAAGAAATTGACACTAAGATTTTTGCACTTGTGTTAACGAAAAAGTAATAAACATTCAAAACAGTGTACACATTTGTTTAGACTATCCTGTATAATTACTCCTACAAAATTAACCGTTCTTTATTTCATAACGACTTTCTTAAATCCATATTTGTAATCTAAATTATATGAAGTAATGCAGCCCAATACAATTTTGTTTTGTATAGAGTAGTTTTATTCAAATCAAATGACACTCTAACTGCTGACAATGCAGAGCAGATTTTCAGCCATTTTACGAAGAGCTAAAGGGTTGAAGATACTCGTTATTAAAGTTGAATACAAACTTCACATTTTCAATCATGCGGTAACGAAATCATACCCAGTTTTATCATTTGTGAATAAAATACCAAAGTAATTATAAAGCTAACATTTCTGGCACAATGTGCTCGTAGAATACTATACAGTATCTTGTTTACCCGAAACAGTTCATACACATAAGTTAATGCACAACATTTCTCAACAGGCATCCTTCAAACAGGTTTTTCAACAATAGAAATAGGACCAACTCTCACCGGACTCGGAAGAGGGCAGCACTACATCCCGAGACTCCGTGGCCTGAGACGGGCAGCGCTCTCCTTGCTGCTGCAGCTGCCGCTGCCTCAGCAGCTGTTGCTCCAACTCGCCGCGGCCTTCGAACATGGCGTACTTGATGAGCAGCAGCACGACTAGCACCACCACCACACACTGCTCCACGCCCGCTGCTAGCAACCTGGTGAGGAGGCAGGCATCAGTACTCTAGCAGGTTATGTACAGTAACCAGAGCTTGATAGGTTATGTACTGTCACCTGAGCTTGGCAGGTTATGTATTGTCACCCGCGCCTGGCAGGGTAAGTACTGTCACCCGAGCCCGGCAGGGTATGTACTGTCGCCCGAGCCCGGCAGGGTATGTACTGTCACCCGAGCCCGGCAGGGTATGTACTGTCACCCGAGCCCGGCAGGTTATATACTGTCACCCGAACCTGGTAGTATCAAGAAGCAGCAAGCCCAGATATCAAGAAAAGTTTAGGCAAATTACATTAGTAACATATTTTATCTTTCTAAGGTTTAGCCGATGCGGGCCGAAACACTCTGATTCAATCTGACTTAAATTTAATTCAATAAGATTTATTTTTGCAGAAGTGTTATCAAAAAGCGATAGTTATCACAACACCAACAGTGCCGAAATTAGTAAGCCTGGGCGATCAACTAACGTCGAAAAAATTGTTAAAGATTAAAAAGACCCACGTTACTCATACATTTTGAAACACGCCGGCAAAAATTAGGAAAAAATATCGCAATTACATAAAGATCAACTAACGCACATTCAATGAGGCCCTTAAAGATATCAAAGGGTTCGAAAGTCAGAGAATAAACTCAACTATAAATAAATAACGTATGAATTGGCAACAGCGAGCAGGGAGGCTAGTCAATAACATGCATCTTTTTCTTACACGGACTTCTGGTCAATTTTCAAGTGAAAGCTAGGAGCACTGCCTCAGTAACCTGGAGTGGCAAAGTTACGCTGAAGTTGGGACATCTAAGAGCGGCATCATGAGCTTCATGTCGAATTCATCGATTAGTTATAAACGGTCACAGCAAAGGTGAGAGCCCATAGAGATATGAAGACATAAATTGGTAGCAGATATTGGAAAAATTTGTATCTGAGCAAGAAAATATACCTGGTCAGTTTTTTAGAGATCTTACAAATTTTTTCAAATCTTTCTAGCTACGAAATATCTCTTCAAGTAGTACAATTAGGCACACAGAAAAAGATTACACGCCATTCGAGTAAAATATTTGGAGCTCGATGCCAAAATGGTTTGATAAAACATTTAAATAGTAAATAGTAACAGTTGCAAAAAAGTTTACAAGCAACAAGAACAAACAAACACGAAGAATGTATCAGAGGGCCGATAGTTGGGTAATACAGAAAAATAAATTATAGAAGTTCAGACAGCATGCAGTGATAACTTGAATATGAGTACCTATGCATTTTTCTAAACGAGCAAAATTGTACGACGCCTGGGAACAGAGTAACTCAGATCTCTAAACTTCCCCAAATTTTAGTCTAGAAAATGGCATCAGAATGCTAACATAAGGCAAAAAAACTCAGGACCTCGGCAAAATAACTGCGACCAGCACAGTGAGAAGCACACACCCAGTCGGAGCCTTAGAGACAGAACGCAGCACTGAACTCGCCGAGTTTTAATACAATGAGTGCAGGTAATTATAGCACGGCGGCATCTGATGACACTGCAGACAAGAGACCCACAAGGGGCCATGGCTGCCACCTGAACGCATCCCTGATCGCCAGCTCGATTTGCCTGCAGCAGTGGCACTTTCTAAGGACCGAAATAGTAAAATGCCTAAATGGTAAACAAAATGCAACTGTTCATATGAATGAGACGTGTATTTTAGGTATCAGGAGTTCAATGGAATGAATTATCATACTACTAACAAAAGCACAATGTGTCATGGCATTTTCTTGCTACACCAAATACACCCATGGAAAGAGTCGCTCACAGCACATGAAGAGTGGATATCCAAGTTAGTCAGAAAGCGTACAATATTATACATACTTAGCAGGACATTCGAAGCACGCTATGAATATAAAGACACAAAGAGACGTGAATGCACTCCATAGCTTCACAATTGCACTCAGCTCAAGAGTGCAAAAACTTGGGAAACAAACTAATCAAAATCAGGTGATGGTTTCAACAATTTACTACAGTAGATGGATCCTGGGCGTTCCTTATTCTATCAAATTAGAATCCACTTTTTAGCAGGGTGGTGGGCGTCCCCTGTTCTATAAAATTAAAAAAAGTCCCCTTATAGCAGGATGGAGCGCGTCTCTTATTCTGTCAAATTAGAACTCGCCTTTCAGTCGAGTGGTCGGTATGCCCTATAACAATTGCATAGATCTCACCCCACAGCAGGGTGGTGGGCGTCCCAGATCGTAATAATCAGGTCTCACCTCACAGCAGGGTGGTGGGCGCGCCTTATCCTAATAATCAGGTCTCACCTCACAGCAGGATGGTGGGCGTGTGAAGTGTCGGAAAGGTTGTGGGTGTGCAACATGGGCGGCTCAGACGAGGCTGGCAGCATGAGAGAGAACCTGCTGATGCCGTGCACCAGCACCAGCCCGGCTGACATGATCACCTGCAACACAAAGCACATTATATGTTCCATTTCCAAACCCATCGCCAATTTCTAGCACCGTACAATAAATTTGAGGCCACAAATCTTAACAGTCTCAAAAACTTCGGCGCTAAAAACGGACGGATCTGTCTTAAATTTAGTCGACTGAATGATTCAGTCGTTCTGTCAGTGAACGTTTTTCATATTGAAATGGAAATTACAACAAATTTTACACGACAAAAATGGCCCTAAAGTGGACATGCTAACATTATAAGCTCGTGTAAAATTCCGTAGGAAAACCGTGTGTCAATTCCTTCTACTAAAAAGTGAGCTTTTAAAATGTAATTTACTCCGCAAATTGACAATTGACTCAAGTTTTTGTACTCTCGCTGTAACAGTGTTTAGCACAAGTAGCAAAATTTGAAAGATATTTAAATAGAGAAATGGAGGAGACATGAGCAATACAGAAGACACTCAGCAAGGAAGCTAGCAGGAGCGTTCGACGCATCCAAGAAAACAAATTTTATTGAGTAATAGGAAAGATAAAACCAGCACTCAAATACGAGACTCGCGCACGAAATTCTTCAAATGATCCGTACGAAACTCCCCTTTATATATAGTACTGTAATTTAATATTTCTGAGGGTTTTATCAGACAAATATGTTTTCAACCATATCATTTAGCCAGCAGGGTTTGCTAGTAGTTTTACGATTTTTAACCCCAAGAGACAAGACATTCTAAAAACAAAGGTAGAATTGCATGAAATTTCTATGAGATTAATTACCATTCGCCGCAGCTTGAAAGCGATCAACTCACAAAACAAGAAAATTTTCACTCCTAATAAAATAACCGAAAATTTACTGGAGTTTGTCTTAATGTATAAGTAAAGGATAATGGACTAAAAAACTTAACTGGACCGATGACAAAGTCTTCTACACCATAAAGGCTAAGATGTGTGTGCCGGCCTGCGGCATGGGCCGATCTGCGCAGTTCCGCTCCGCGC
>VOMN01069264.1:0-18186 GCA_014899125.1 Orchestia grillus | reverse complement strand
AAAGCACTTACGGCACCCACAGCACCCAGGGCCCCCACAGCACCCAAAGCACCCAAAGCACTCACAGCACCCAGAGCGCCCACAGCACCCAGAACACTCCCGGCATGAAAGGAGCTAGAAAGTGAGAAGGCATGTGCCCGGGCTGGCCTTGAGTAGACCGGGTCTCCCAGAGCTCAGTTCCAGGGGAGGGGAAGCGGAAAGGGGAAGAGAAAAAATAATACGGGAGGGGGAGAAGTCAGAAGTAGCGGAAGAGGAGGGGAGAAATTAGAAGGGGGGAATCAGGGATAATTACAAGGGGGGGAGTCGGGGGAATGGTAATGAAGGTGTGAGAGGTACGACTATTGCAGCATCGCAAAATGAGCTCAGTAATGCTATGTGGAACAAAAATTGAAGTAATTACTTACAAATTAAACCTTGATGTCGGTTTGGTTTTTGGTTTCTTTTCCAGCTTTCTCTGTTATTTTGTGCGCTTGGTTTCCTTTTAAGGTTCTTTTCTCCATTACCGACTATATTTTGGATGTTTGGTGTCTTATAAAGGCCTTATGTATATTGTTTTGAATTTTAACTGTCATTAAACCCTTTCTCTATTTTCATTAGTATTAGTATTCAGTCTCTTGATATGACTCATTCTTTATAACGTTTAACATTTATTCTTTCACTAGGGTTTTCTCAATTATGAATATCAGGTCTCTTGTAAGGAAAAATTTGCTGTCATTAAAACCATTTAGAGGCATATCAGGTTTTAATTTACATTATTGAAGTTATTATAAACATCAGACGTCTCGAATAAAGACTGATTTACTTCCCAAGTCTAAAATCTCTTTTTTCACGAATATTAGTCAACCCTGTATCGGTCATTGAGGAGCATGATATTCAAAAAACTCCAGCCAGATTCGTCAATTAAAGTACACTCCAGATTCTGTCAATTGAAGTACAGTCAGAGTTTTATCAATTGAAGTACACTTTAAATTCTATCCGTTGAAGCACATTGGAAATTTTAATCATTGAAGTGTGTTTCTGCCCAAAATTTGCACGTCGGAGTGTTCAGATTATGCTTATTAGAATGGTTGTGTCCAGATTTTGTCTAATCGAAGACCTTCAAGTCCACAATCTGTCCTATTGGTGATGTTTTAGTCTATAACATGTCTAATTGGAGACGTTTTTCCATTATCTATCCGTATCGGAGACATTTTTGTCCACAATCTGTCCATATCGGAGACATTAATGTATACAATGTGTTCATATTGGCGACGTTTTAGTCCAGATTCGGTCCGTATGAACAAGGACTGCTTGGAAGATAACAGCACAACTATATCCCTCTTCACCATAAACATTCAATAGCCTCATTCAAAGGGAGAAAAATAATGAAAACTTCATTGGAATTCCAAAAAGACACCGAGAAACTTCATTGGAGTCATAACCGCCTGGTAAGCGGTCAGTAAATAAAAACTTTCGTCTATGATTACACCAGCAGATCGGCTGATCAAATCCTACAAGTTCGATCGTTTTAACGTCAGGCGAGAGAGTTCGTATGAGATATAGGTGTTAGCAGTCAAAGCTCTGATTTAGATTACTTTTTCTAGCAAGATTTTTGGAGCCTAGAAAAGAGTTCGGTTTCGTTACTGAATAAGAAATATATAACGCACATATTACCATGTTACAAAAAATAATAAATTGGTGCTTATCAAAAAATGGTACATCGATAAACCATTTTCAGGTTTCAACAGCCCTGTACTTGCACAACAAAAGAATTGAAACATTTTGTCTTGGGGATACTCCTCAGGCCCCAATAGACCTCGAACGGATAAGCAAAATGTATTTTAACATCGAAGTAAAGAGTTTGGCCTATTAATCATCCGATAGTGCACTGAAAATTATGTCCAAGTTATCGTCCCTTTTCGAATATAGCTACATTCTATACAGACTATTGTATGGACCAGAGACGCTTTGTTATTGGAATCTGTTCATCAGGATGTAAATATTCACCAATTTAACTTAAATGTAATGGAATGCAACTGTTGAACGAAATTTAGCAAGCTTAGGAACAAGGTACACATCTTTTAGTGTCAAATTTTGCACAAATGCTACTAACAACCAATTATATGATGGCCAATCATACGCACAAAAATGAGAGTAACAATGTTGCAATTTCTCTTGCGCGAGATTCGGTCGTTATTACCTTTCCCAACCACGAGATTTTGATTAAGTTTACCTTTTGGAAACCTCAACCAGTTTCAAACGTGGTCTGTATCGAAACAAACGTGCTACACGGCTTCAAACTGCACGCAAGTTTTGACCCACTGAGTGGCGAAGTATTAGTAAAGTTTTGTTACATCATATATTATTACCAACTGCACGTTCTGAAATGAGCGAAAAAAATCGTTAAAATTTGTTCCTGTGAAAATCATTCCGTATGACAAAGTGCGAAGCAAATATATCACGGGATGAAATTTTGGCAATCATTTAAATGACTAAGCAACTTAAATGCTCGTATCAAACTCCTTGGTTAGTACCCATAGTCATTTCAGCTGACCCTAGCACATCTTCAGGCTTGACGAACAACAATAATAATATTACAAATCGTCGTCAGTTTGAGTCCGATACACTATGCGCCTGATATTTCAACACGTTTCTGAAAGAACCTTCTCGGACTTCAATCCAAATTCAGTTTCTAAGGAAATTGTTAATTTTGAATTAACCCTTCGAGTTCCTCGCAGATGATGTTCTCCAAATTTCTTTGAAACTTATCCATGTTGTTTACACGTTACTTGAAGTATGTATAGCTTTAATGATCAATTTTGACAATTAGTGCGTTGCATTCGCGTGGTTCCAAAGGCACAGTAGTCCCTTGCCTAGTGGTCAAAGAGGCTCAGATAACTTTTTTTGCTGAGAAATTATGAATAGTATAATTATACCAAAAAAAAATTACCTAGAATGCCTTCTTGTCCACAATCTAATTGGAGACGGTCTTCTACAATCTATCCATATCGAAGACATTTTCGTCCACAATCTGTCTATATCGGAGACATTTTTGTATACAATGTGTTCATATTGGAGATGTTTTTGTACTTCCCTGTTGTAATTAAAGAGTTAAATTGATAATCCAGTCTATTCCACGAATTCTCGATAGTCATAAATACGAAATATCATTTTTAAAGTTTTTGAATTGCACTCTTCAACCTCCTACACGCTATGATACTAAAACTACGTTGATGATATGAAGTTGGGTTTCTCATTCACCGTGTTCACTAACAGCATAAGAATAATTGACTTGTTACTCCATTGAAGAAAAAGGCATTGCCGAAGTATCTAATTCCCGGACTTACACAGTTGAAATAAAAAAGACTTGTACCACTATAGCATTCGCCAACTTCAGCTCAGTTTAGCGAAACTATTTAATCAAGGCCGGGAAGAACATTGGAATTAAGTTATGAAGCGACGAGGCGATGTATAATCATGCACACAATACTGAGTTCTGATCTATAAGTGACAACGAAATAGAGCGAATTTGTGTTCAGTAGAAACCTACGTCAAAGAAAGAATTCATTTCTCACCAGCGATCAAAGCATCAGTCCAGATGCTCCCACCAGCCAAACCACAGACTACCATGCAAAAAAACTGGCCAAGTCAGAGAAAGTGGCTGCGGCGCTTGGGAGGTACGCGTTTGCCAAGTCTGGCCACCTGAACGGAGGTGAGTCGCTAGATGTGCTGCGTCTCAGGTGCACCTACTTTTCTGTCAACTGGAGCGGAATTTTCAACTCGGCAATGATAACAATAAGTTAATATGGCCAGTGACATTAAGCGTTTAATATTAATCCACGCAAATAACAGCTGTCGGGTATTGCATTTGCTACGGTAATGCGTTTCTCTAGCATGCAGGAAGGAATCAGTGAGATGATACGTACGACAAAAATTTCTCTCTGGTATTTCACCGATATATTTGCACTGAATGACTTGGATTTCAGACCAAGCTTACTCCATTGAGCGTACAATGTGCACATACTGATTCTAAATTTTTTTGGCCCCACTAACGAGAGCATATAATGAACAAAGGTCGACCGCTGGCTATTCATTTTTATGGTAGGTAATTCATCTGACAGTGACGCAAGCCAACAATCATGATACGATGAGAAAATGTCAAATGCTCGGACCATATGACGATTGAAGTTTTAGTATATGACTAAAAACGGCGTTTTAGTATATGACTCGGACCAGCTCTTGCTGCGGCGAGATTCTCTACATAGTTGTCTCCTTGACAGCTGCAACAGCTCCTGGTAGGAACGATGCACGAAACTAAGTTGTTTCACAGATTTCAAATATTACAGATGCGAATAATGGACATATTGGTTTGACTTGCAAAGAATACATGCATAAAGTGATTTCACAGATCTAAAGTATAATTACAAAGATGATTCATATGATAAATCGAGAATGGAATTAGTCAAAATAATTCATCCTACGTTTGGTTTTGTAATTAAATTTTGAAATTGTAAAAAGACTTTAGGAGCAACCTGTATTGAAATTCATTTCGAAGTGATTGTTTTTCCTGACATTTCCCTTCTTTAGGAAAGCTTTCCTAAAATTTGTAAATCTACAGAACTTATTATTTGCTTAGCAGACTGAGATGCAAGCTATTCCAGTCCTACCGTACAGCTGCTAAGTGACAACCACACTAGCAGACACTACAGCACCGGTAAAAATGTCAGCAGAATCTTAACGAGCAAAAATTAACTACACAACCAGAAACATGAGATAAACAGCAAAGTGACGAACGACGTAAAAATACTAAGAAACATGTAAAAAGATCTCAAACTATCAGCGGTAGGTTCACCAAGAACAACAGCAAAAACCGAATTTATGTTGTCTACAGCCACGGTAGCACGGCCTTTATTGTCCCAAAAACATCAAAAGGAGTTCAAAAATGGGTACAAACAACAGCACCTGCAGAAAAGACAAGCATGAACAGAAGAGACAGGAGCTGCATAAGAGAAACTATGATGCAAATTGACACCATCATACCTTCAACAAAAACAAATGAGAAACGCCGCACCTTTTACATGGCATCATCCTTAATGAGAACCAAATTAGCGCTGTGACACACTTTTAATAACAGCATATAAAAACGCTACGTCCGGCGTAAAACTTGAAAATTTAAAAATGAATGACGTTTCTTTCAACAAGAGTGATTACATTGCACCTTTGCTCGTTACAAAAAGTAACGCATCGTACCGTTTTCAATCGAGAAAAAAGATGCTTGGCAACATATTCAGTAAGAGTACATTCAGACGCATTACACCTTTGCTAGTTATAACTAATAGTGATGCTTCACACCGTTTCTAACTAGAACAAATGAGGCCAAATGGCACTGCCTTTCACCAGACCGAGCACCCAGAGCGATACTCTCATCAGCCCGAACAGCAACTCAGAACGAGGGCGCTCAAAAGCAATGCTGGACCCCGTGACCAATGTGATGAGGTCGCACTGCTCTGCGACTCTGCTTCGTGGGAAGTGATTAAAAACATCACATGTCAAGGACGCATTGTGATAAAGGTTTCCGAAGGACCAGAACTTTAGACACTGAGTGCACGATTACACGAATCGGGGTAGATAGCGCCAAGAGATATCAAGTAAAGCAACACTCTAAGCAATTCAGAAACGGTGCTTCTCAGTTTTTTGCTAGAAAAATAGGCACTGAGATATTAGGAATCTGCTAATTCAGGCTTGATGTGGCGACCATAAGCCATGATATCACGTACCCTAAACAAAAAAGCGAATCTGACACAACTGAGCCAGTCTTTACCTTAAAACAAGAAATTTGGTCACGAAACGTTCGTAAAACGCCAGAAAACCGCACATTTAGGACCCAATTTCCTCCTTTCCTCTCCGAGATTACGAAATCAGGTTTTCTACTTCCTAGAAAACCTCATTTTGCTTTGCTCTTTGCTGTGAGACCACACTGTTTCTTGAGGACTTGGATGGAACGTTGAGATTTCGCTTTCAAGTTTTCAAAAACACATGTTGATATCCATTTACGGTTCAGAAGAATTATTGGACTAATATGACTCCTCCAGTGTAAAGCGACATTCGGATTGAAAATTCGCTTAAAAATATTTCATGCTCAGGTCATTTAACTTGGTTTTCAGAGGATAGCCGATAAATCAATCCTATGACTGATAGTCATTTAATTATATTTTGCTGCGTCTTACCGTAATAGCCCGAGAGAATTTGCTATGTGTATAACTATGATATCACGTTTTGTGGTGAAGTTTTACTTTGGCTGAAGTGAATCGAACTCCATACGTGATGTGCTTCGTCAGAACTACACGCTCTCTTGACCACTAGGCCACCAATTTCAAGTAACCTCCAAGAGAGAGAGAGCATTAGAGGCAGGGACACTGTATTGAGAACCCTTTTCTTGAGCACTCTGAAAGAGGCACGACTCATTGGATACATCCTTGTAGGCAGGTAAAGAGCCAATCGCAGCCTAGCTCTTTCTAGCCCGAACAATAGGTGCACACACCTCAACCGCAGCAATTAGAACAATGGTTATGCGGTCCATGGCTTCCACGTAGGATCGTCAGGTTAGAGTTCTACTCTTAGCTTCTATTCAAAACACGGAGGAAAACTGGAAAGAAACATGCGAGTGGGTTAAAACGTCAACGCGAGTAAGGTCGTTAAATTTCCGCTGTGTCTTTAGTGAACGAAAACCTCGACTAATAAGGTCAATAACTGTTTGTTCGAGTTCCAATTATGGGATTAGACACGCCAGAAGTGTGTGACAAGTGACGCTGTAAGCTTTAAAATCCTCCGCAATACCAGAAATAAATACATAGAAAGCAGCACCCTCATGCAGGAAAGACCTAAGAAACTTTTTGGGTCGAAATAGGCTCCTATTTAGACAATGACTGATTCACAAACCGCACCCACCAGGGAAGAAATATAGCCTTTATCAGAGAACGTTAGGTCTCAGAGAACGCTAGAGACAACTTTCATGCGCACCGTCGTCGTAACACTGCATTCCAGGCAAAGTATACACTCAGAGCAAAAAAATGTGCGTTATGTACGAAAGAAACGCCTCTAGAACGATAACTGGCGAATAGCGGTTCCATAAAGGTTCCTATGCGACGCTTTGACCTATATTTTCGCGAGTTTTCAGTGAAATAGAAAGCACGGAAGAAACTTTCGCTCAGACTAAGGCGGGAAAGCTTAGTGGTCAATATTAACCTGAAAAAGCATTTTGCTTGTCGTGGAACCCATAGAAAAGGTGACAGTTCTACTTTTGCGAATTTTAGATGCTTTAGATTTCAACATGTTCTCTCATGGAGAAGTCATTAATATTCATCAAAAATGTCAGTGGAGAACCTAGTAACCTAGTTGCCATTTGCAACAGAATATTAGAGTCTAAAAACTAATTTCGTTTTACATCTAGCTATGTTGATTTCACCATAGTCATCTCTAGCTCCTGAAGTAGAAAAACTATGTTTGTTGCGTCACTTTAATGCATCGCATGCATTTAGAAAAGTAAAAATGAGAACAGTGATTAAATTTTCTGTAAAGCGGAATGGACCATTTTGAAACGGCTCCATAACCACACTAAATTTGGATAGTAAGATTAAGACGAACGAAATATCTCAAAGAAATCAAAATACAGTAAACAATTTCGTATGCTTGTACAACGAGATTTCAAGCAGAAGGTTGGGAATTTGCTTATTGGGACACGAAAACGAAATTGGAAAAAACATAGCTAATCAGTAAAACTTCAAGAATCGTAACCATGGCTCCAGACTGCATACAACAGACTCGGAAGTCAACGATGACGTATTGTGAGTGCAAAGTTGATAAAGAAAATAAAATGTTATCGTTTAACTGTCTGTGAGCGTTTCCAAATTATTCTTCCTCATGAGTCTGAAACAAGTGCATCGATGAGAGGAATTTAACGTACAAGTTATGAAAATTTATGGCTGCAGCTGATAACGGAAATAAAGCTAAGTTCATTCTGAGTAATTCAGTATTGCCATACAGCCGAGACAATGCTGCATTCTAAATTACAGTATTTCAGTGCATCATAATATCCCAATACCCACGAAGAACAGCGCCGTAGAAACATCTACAGAACAGTAACAGTGTAATTGAAAGGAATGATGAATTCAACGAGAGTCGGTACTTATTAGATGTATTAGAGAGTCAGCATAGCTGAAGCTGCGGAGTGAGATCCGCAAGTGTGTGTGTGTGCAAGACAAGGAAAGGTCGTAAGGAAGAACAAGAAAATTTACACATCATGGACTGAGGCTCGCTGTATTTGCTAGAAATTATTTCAGAAATCAGTATATTTGTTATAAATTAGCACCTACGGCTCAGCTTAAATTCTGGGAGAAGTAAAGAAAGACAGGGTGTCGGAATGCAAGCTTCAAGAAAAGTCTTTTTGACCAAGAAATCATGGGCTAAAAATTCTTGGAAGCTAACGGTCCGCAGCAAGCTGTGTTTTTTTGGATGACTGTCGTTGTTTGGTAAAGAGTTCACACCTTTACAATAAAAATTTAGTGGGAAAAATTTCACAGCACACTTCCATGACCGATACAAATATTTTACTTGTGAGTGCAGAGGGAACTGATGTCCAAGGAAATGACTGAGACATTTTAAATTTTTTGAACAAAGTTTCTAGCATCCTCAGTCATATCTCGGCTCACACTAGACAGGAGTCACCTGTCATTTTCCTGCTCCAAATGGCGTGTTTATTCTGAGTGTGTTACAATTTTCTAAGTTAAATCTGAATGGCCGACCCTCTGTTTCGCCAGTTACTTACGAGAGCTAGCAGCTAGCAATTTGTATTCGTTCAAATTTTTCATTAATGATAACATGCAGTGCTGCTGCAAAGACTACATACGTTTCGAAATATTTTATATCCTCCTAAACTGAAAAAAAGGTAAAATGGTTTGCTTGAGATGATGTTCATCCTCAACAACTTAGCACGCCGAGGGAGTTTGCACTGATCTGACAGCGAGGCACAAACCGCTTCTTTTTCTCCTGAATGCAGCTCTACAATTTGTTTTTGGGGCGAACTTAAGGGAAAAAATCTAATTAACACATAGAATGCGACGTTCGCAACATATGATACACGCATTCATGTAACTTAACGTAACCAAAAAATCAACCTATATGAAAATAGATTTCCAAAGTTTCATGAAATTTTTGCTCATTACTCGAGTATCCTAGTTTAGATTAGGTAGAAAATTGAAAGGATAGTTAATTTTTTTTTAAACAGACTCCTCTACTTTTAAATTCACTACGGTGACATTTGTCAACATGATATTTTTTATGCTTGGAGAATTGCAGTCAAAGTTTAATTAAAAGGGAGTGATTAGTTGAGACTGTTAGTAAATTATTTTGAAGCTTAATTCAAATATTAACAATCATGCAAAAAATGTGAGAAATAGTCGGATATTCATCTGCAACTACGTGGGTTCGTCTCTTGCTTGAAATTATTGCTGGTCGCTTAAGCCCTGAAACGAATGTAGTTATGATAAGAGGTTATAGTAGTGCACTCAACCTGGCAAATCAACCTCGAGCAGCCCCAAAATGTATAGGCATGTCCTCGTAAAACGGACAAAAAAAGAGGGCACTTAAATCATTAACTATAGCTCTCGACCTCTTGGACGAGGTATGCCATTGATGCGTGCAACATCTGAAAATAGAGTACATCAAGGATGAACATCATGAGTAGCTCAATGAAGTTCAACCCATACTTTCACAGCGTACTTATTTGAAGACATTTGAAAAATAATCAAATACAATAAGTACTACATAACTACTTTAAAGAAATTATATCATTTACGATCCTCTAGTTAGCTACTATTTTCTGCAAATTTATCCAAGAAGCAATTTAACACTTTGGTTGCGATTCTTCGTACAGATTTTTTCATGTTGACAAAGATCTCCATGGTGAATGTAAAAATGAAGGGTTTTGTTTTCACAAATTTGGTCGCCTTATTAATTTTGCTTCGAATTTAAATTTGGATATTCGAGTTGTGAATACATATGTAGTGAAAAACCATAATTTTGTAATTATATATGTTGATGCTTGAGTTACGTTAGGTTAGATGATCGTGCATCCCATATAAGGCGCTCGTCGTAGTCCCAAGTGTTAAAAGACGCGCATGATCTGGAAAAATAATCCACAAAAATCTACAAACTTGTTCGGGTAAGATTGGGTTAATGGAAGTTACGTTTGAAGACGGCGACGTATGGCAGAAAAACACCTGTGGTGTGGATCACTACCGAAGCCGCGTCGAAATCTCCTTACCGACTGCCCTCGTGACACCGATGCACGCGGCGCAGGAGTAGCATATGGCTGGCACAGCGCTAGGCATACTAACTTTCCATCAAACGAACAAGTTTTTTCTTCGAATTTTTGGAGTTGAACATGAAAATGTGAGATAGACAAACATGACACTGTTCTGTAACAGTTGGTGAATATAATTAGTAGGGAAAACTGAAGTTTCACGGGCTTTATTTTGCCGTTCAATTACTTAGAACAAGACAATCCTGGAAATTTTGAAATGCAATGGCCCGTTCAGCAGCCTTAATCTATTCTGTCATAAATGCCTCTAACGTAATTAGGAGCGTTAATTACTAAAACCAACGGTAAAATTCAGCTCTTCGGACAAATCTTGTATCCAGCAAGTTGAGCAAAGTTTCCTATTAAAAAATGCTGACACTTGAATTACGGTTGAGCAAATAATTTGCTGGACCGACTGCGGTTGCCTCACTCATACGGTAAATTTTCCCAAGCTTTTCACGATTACCGTCACGGAAGCCGTTCCGAAGTAGCTAGTGAGTGTTACCAGACGCTGCAGACACTAAGTGTAGCTGTGTGGTGTAGGTGCGGTACGTGGTGCAAAGCTGACGTTACGAGTATTGCAAAGTACGTGCACTGGCTACTGGAGCTAGGTATGCTATCTGCATCATTTCACTCTACGATGGTTATTTATCCTAGCAACACTTTGTAAACTGATAGTATGTTTAAGGGTAAAATTTCTGTGTTTACACATGGGAGGTAATTTTCATCTTTTTTACACTACTGAGCTTACTTCTAGTTAATTATATCCTTTTAAGAAGAACGATATAGATAACTGATGGTAAATTACTATAAATATTTTATTTTTCACATCCGATCGAACACCAGAAAAACAATTTCCCCAGAAAGTTTTGCAAGTTTATCGAATAAACAACACTTGATGACCAGTCAGCTGTCGCAACGCACAGCGCAACTCATAATTACAGTACTTGTCGAGAGTTCAGTCAGACTTATCGAATAGTTTTCATTCTTTGGGTCTTCCAAAGGGCAATGCATTCCTTGAAAGTATCGACAGTCTAAAAAATGACGACCTTTGAGAGACGGATGAAAGAGACTCCAGTCCATTAAGATCAATAGTTCAAGCACTGCAAGGTAAGGTTAACTATGACGGTGATCCTTCAATGTGTCCAGCTTTTCAACAGACGCCAAATGCAAATTATTGAACTTCTACATGCAAATGCATTGGGACTGAGCTCGTGACGTTCGTGGATGAGACTATAGCAAAGCTCGCACATCCCATGCGCGGGCTGACCAGTAAATGTCATATTTTTCTGTCAAGGCCGTTGTCTCTCTGTCTGTTCCGTAGCATTGCATTGAAAAGCTAAGTATGGGTGCCAATTTTTAGTTAAATTTATCTAATATTTCTTCGATGCTGAAGTATTACTACCCACAACGATCTTTATCTATTTGCAACTGATGAATGAATAATTTTCCCCTTTAAAAGAATCCCATTTTAAAGTGCAAATTTTCACTAACACTGATTCAGTAAGGCCAATACTATTCCATTCTGATTAGCAACTATTTTCACCTTAAAACATTTCTTAGATTAATCTAGACTTAGATTAATCTAAGATCATTAATCTAGACTATCAAAAAATCGTTAACAATAAAACTGAAGTGTTCTCTTACAAGATCGTGAAATAATTACGAGCTATCTCATGAGCTAACTTTCCTATGCTCATTTGCTCAGAAGTGTTTCCAAGCGATACAAGAAAAATCGCGTTATACTCTTAATTAGGGATGTTTCACTCACATTATGGAAAAAAATAGAACACCACTTGGCATTCAAATCATTTTACAACATTATTTGCAAAAATATCGTTCTCTACAAGTAACAAATTGGGCAAAAAGGTTCAAATCAACGCTGGGTGGAAGGTGGAGGCCAGCCTGACTTGCTGGACCTCGGCCACTGAGGCTGAGTCTTATCCCGGCCGAGGTCACTGCAGGGAGGCAAGGGGAGGGAGGTGTGCCAAGAGCACAAGGTGGCTGGAGGTCACATTCAAATGCTTGGCAACTTGCTCGTCAAGTCCAGAAATTCAAATGAAAAAAATTGAGATACTCCGACAGTCATAGCGTTTCAAATTGCGGTGCTGTCGACTACGCTTGTGATACTGAAGATGAACGGACTTTACCTCCCAAGGTCAACTTCTTAAACAATTTCCCTGCTTTAGGTTGTTCCATAGTTCGGTCCAAAGGAATTTGAATTCGGCAACGCACCAGGGTTGTGGAGATAAGCATAGTTTATTCATGTTAGTTTTCCTCTTTTTAATCAAATTGGTGATTTTAGTTATATTGATAATTCTTGCATGAGGATTTCTTGAGTGAGTAAATTTGAGTGTTGACACACAAGCAAGACATTGCGCAACAGTGGAATGAATTGTTCCATTGATACATTTGGGGCCCAAAACGCGATGAAATTTTTACACCGATCTCGAGAGACAAGAAATTGAGGTAACGTATGAAGCCGAGTACTGCCAAGCAGCCCTCAATTACACATGTCAGATAGGCGAATTCGAGAACTATGTTCGTGGAAAACGAACAAAGTTCTTGAATTGTTGATTTATTCTGCGAAACTAAAATGTATTAGACATCACGACAAACGTTCCCGGGGGCTTCAATGAAATATGGACAGAATACCTTTTGATAGTTGATTGGCATCTGATTTCCATTAAAAAAGTTATGGTTTGGTTATACTGCTTTGAATGTTTGAGTTTTTTGAGCACTTCATTTTCAATGGAAGTGAACGACAAGCTTCCGAGCTACATTGAAATCGTTAGTCTACTTCGAAAACTGCACGAATTTTCAAGCCCTGGTCCAGATGTTTACGATCCTAAAGAATCAAAGTTAAAGCTGAAAGATTTTCAAAGTGTTTCAGAACCATAAGTTTCGTAAAATAGAGTGAATTGAATATTCGAAAAATTTAAGTTGCAACCATGGCAATAAAACTGGATAAATAAAAAGTGAAAATCGTGGTAGGTTAAAATTACTCTGCGCAGCACAATTGTCTATGCCAGTTCTTAGGACTTTGCAATTCCCTCAAAAGGAAACCTAAACTCTGCTTAACCCATTGTCTCCTAAAGTTTGATGGTGTACGGAAAAGAATTCTATGGAGTAAGTTATCAAAACCGTGCAATATATTTTGGATTGCCCTAGCGCGTGTTCTCATGCAAATGCTGGTCCATTTTTAGAAACAATATTTGAATCTATCCAGAGAGGCTTGTGAAACGAGGCAAGGAATTCCGATGTATAAATGAAACGTCCTCGTGCAATATTTGATGAATATAACTTCAACTTCGAATAATCAGTAAACGAATGAAACTATGAAAAGAAGGCAATGGTTTATTTACATGAAAATTAAGTAATACCAGACATATCACGCGTCCACATGGCATGAACACTAGGGAGGTACGACAAATTTGGTTTTGAATAGTTTTCATAAAATTAGGTACAATTTCGCCTCGACTGAACGGTGGTATTTGGCCCAGAACTAGATGCTCTGAGCATCTTGGCACTGAAAATACTGCAAGGAAAATACTCAAGTGTCGTCTTCTGTCTACAAGAATTCGATAATATCTAAGTCTACAAAGACTTCTTAACTCCACGGTGTTGATCAAGAACGAAGTGGAAAAAGAACTGTAGAAATGGAAACAACCATCAGAATTGAAAGCTACTTTGCAGAATTCAAAATTTCGGTAGCTCACTTTGTCATTTCAATAAGCTTTGAGAGAATATGAAAATATCACATTAAACACATTTTTATGCTCATTGCTACAACTCGTTATACTTTTCTACTAAAGGTCTAGAAGTAAGTATGATAAGTGAGAGTAGTTTCGGCAATCAGGAAAATTGAAGATGTTGAAACGGCTTTTTACAGCATTTCACGAGAAAGAAACAGTTTCGCACAAGAAGCAGGAGGAAAAAACTACCAGGTCCAGCCCTGGTAAATTCGGTAAGGTAAGGAAAATATTTACTTTTCCATTACGAATGGACTGGGTGGGTCAGTGAAATGGGAGCGAGGAGTTTCATGCTCAGAAGAGAATGCACGCATTAGCGCTCAGAGAAATGCACACCTTCAGGGCACGACGATAGAAGCTTGTATTTAGAGGGCTCCGATAGTGAAAGGAGTACTGAGCATAACGCGCTAAACTATGTTACTCAGTACTGTTACGAGCGCTTGTGACGCACAGCCGTAGAGGCACACGTACACGCAAGAGTTTCGAATAGAAGTTGAAGTCGAGTCGAGTTGAATGGGGAGACGGAGCAGCACAAGCGTCAGGAATGATGTTATTACAATACCTGCTGCAAAATATCAGATGTTCGGGAATAACTTGCTATTGAAATGTAAAGTTACTGGAACGAATCAAAATATCTTTCATACAAAGCCTTAAAAAGTATACGAGAGGCAGAGTAATTGATACATGTAAAAATCTAATTCGAATTCCAGAAGTGTAGGCCTTTCATTGGACCCGCAATAAAAACAAAAGGAAAAATTTCTTAACGAGCGAAATATTTGAACAGAAATTTGGTACAGAAGAGTGTCAACAATGCTGTAGTGCAGAATTATATTATGTAACCAATTCATATTAACATGGGAAGTTTTTTAAGGCTGCAGCGTCTGGTACAAATGAAACTCCATCCCAAACAAAAAGGTGCTCCATAAAAGGCGCTGAATTTGAATAGAATGCATTCACGATGAGAACGCGCTCCTCGGCTGCTAACGGTTTCATGATGCAACGCACACAAGACTCTAAAAGAATAAATTAAATGTCACAAACCAGAGCAAAGAGAAATAGCAGGCATGAAAACACGCATCTAAACTGTAACATAACAGTATTACACAATTTAAATTTGGCGCTCTACACAGAACTCTCCTTCTCAAACAAATCATAAGACTTCACAGGCTGAATTTACACAGGAACACGTAGACTGTAAAATACAAGGGAATATTTAGCAGCGAATTGTTTGACCGAACTTAATCAATGGTTCGTGTATGTAGATAATCTATAATTACTCGTAGCCCATGCACGGGTTATGAGACATGCATCAAAGGTACCGCGAACGATGGGATTTTCCTGTCACATCAAGGTCGCAGTTCCTAACCCTGCAAAACAAATATCATTCCTGAAGGAAATGAGAAATAAAGCAGTATAACCTCTAATTGAGACTGTTTCGTTGAAAACAAAGATGAATTTGGGCACATGTGCATGGTATACAGTCGACTGCTCACGTAATATTTCGTTCGTAAGTAATATGAGTTCGTCCTTTTAGGGTAATGGAAAAGCCCATTCAGGAAAACGAGTTTCCCAGCTTGCTCGCCCCCGACCCCTTTCCTGCCAGTACGGTAGAGCTGAGCCTCACACATCGCAGTGACAATGAAAACTGGTCATACTTGTAGCAAAAGGCTATTGGTTCCGGAACTTAAGTCGGATTTCTCTTATCGTGAATCGTAGGAAATGCAACAAGAATTAATTCACAGATCAGATGATTTAGTGTTTATTTTTATTCAAGTAGACTACGCAAGTAGATGGAAGGCATGATTGTAGCCCTTGAAATCGTGGACGCTTACATGGTTTCAAAATTTGTTCATACCTTGAAAGTTTCATCACATCCAGTAGACAACTATCCTGAGACTGAGGTGACTCTGTAGGAGTTGAAGGGTTTAAATATATTGACAATGAAATCATCATCCATTACACGATAGCAATAATGCTGGAGATCATTTGCTCGAATTTTTTGGCCTCTAAAATACCTTGTTCTTCAGGATTTTACTTCATATAAGATAAAAGTTCAAACTCATGCTTAAAAATCTGTGGTACGAAGGGAAACTGTTGCATTCAGTCTTCCATTCCGCTCCTTTGACTTCAAACAGCTCAGTTATCTCCGGATGAAGCTATGAAGCGCAGTCATCTCTCGACTTGGATTAAACGACAGTTACCTCAGTCATCTCACGACTCGGACTGGACGACAGTTACCTCAGCCATCTCTCGACTCGGACTGGACGACAGTTACCTCAGTCATCTCTCGACTCGGACTGGACAACAGTTACCTCAGTCATCTCTCGACTCGGACTGTACAACAGTTACCTCAGTCGTCTCTCGACTCGGACTGTACAACAGTCCTCAGTCGTCTCTTGACTAGGACTGTGCAACAATTACCTCAGTCGTCTGCCGTTTTTCGTTGAGCTTTGTAAGCTCGAATCAAACCACTAAAGCCAAGATGTTGCCAACAGCTAAATACATAAAACAATTTAAAATTAATGACATATCAGTATAGTAATGACTGAGATCCAAAACATGAGCGACAGCAAAAACAAGTAGCAAGTAATTGCAAAGAATTACTTATAAAATACTAGGCTAGCCGGAGTTCCTCAGAGCGCTCGAGCTCTTTTAATTACTAAAGGATTTCGTACATCTCACCAGCATTTAAAAATATAATCCTCAAAATCTTCACACCAACCTTAGCGTCAAACGAACAAGTAAGGATTTAAAAATCGAAAAAAACAGTAAAAATAGAAAAGTATAATGCATGCAAATATAAACAGAATTAGATTTGTAACCCTTTGAAATGAGAGAGAGAGGTAGAGCCTGGAAGGTCATACTCCCGTGGCTCAAGCTCAGCAATTTATCTAAGCCCTTTAACGACCAAATTATTTAGCTTAAAATTGCCGTAAGCATTGAATGAAAAACTAGTTGCGGCTAGAATTCTCATTTATGTATATATGTGATAGAAGACAGAATTTAGCTTCTCACGAGAAACTATCAGCAGCCACAAGCAATGGGAGCGTAAGACCTATAGGTCAGATTAAGCATAGAATTGACAGAATCTTTAGGGTTCGGCCTGCGTGAACGAAGAAGACTAAGGCCTATACACGCAGGGGACGAAATATCTTAGAAGAGTGCGTTGAAGAATGCGGAGGGAGGCCAAGGAGCCTCCACTCACAAGACAGGAATGCTGCTTACAAGACTTGAGAGTTACCTTCGGATGGCGAAGAGAACACGGTTGCTTGCTGCTCTTTCCTCTACGCTCTCCAAACTCTTCGGCAAGAAACAAATTATCACTGAACTTTTAGCACTCACGCTTTAAATCACTTACACTTTTCATGCACCGTGCTTTGTATCTGAACCTTTCGCTTATATTTTCAATTCTTGGGAAACACTCTTAACGGGAAGAAGAAAATGGCGGCATCAACAGCGCCGCCACACGCACGTCCTCCCACCACGACTACCCAGGTGTGACTGCGATTACCTGCGCTCAGGTGACTGGACTCCGACACTCCCAGGATAACTGTCAGAATAATGCGCACTTTTCATCCCGACCACCGGTCAAATACGCACAAAATTGGACGTTAATGACTTCATTCACTCTGAAATAGCTTGGAAGAATTGGATTGGAGGAACTCACATATCATCCTTTGATAAAAACGCTAATTTCCAGCTAGCGATCTACACGTACGCATTATTCAAGCCTGATTCTCATTGATCGCATAATAATCGATTTCAAACAGAATTTGGGGACTATAATTTCTTCAAAGTTATTTTAACTAACATAAATAGTGGAGTAACTTCGAATTTAAACTCTCCTGTAAGATAGAAGCGAAAAATCTTGGTCACTTAGGTCTCTAGCCAACACTGTGCTACCCACCTTCTCTCCCTGGCCCCTCGGGCCAAACAGCCTGCGACAGCTACAGCTTAAACCCTTTACCGTCTGATTAAATTTCAAAAGTCATTTCCATAAGGATGCTACGAGCTTTTGTAACCAGCTTTACGCAGCCTTATTGCGCGTATACATAAGGCTGTAACTCGTTCTTCGCATAAAGCTAAATGCAGCCTTAT
>VOMN01069259.1:0-116500 GCA_014899125.1 Orchestia grillus | reverse complement strand
TACACTCCTTCCTCAAATGCAGTACGGTGTAACCGATTATGCTTTCTACGTCTCACTATAAACTTCAGAAATAATATAAAGATCTGTTATAATGTATGTGATATTATACGGAATGGCTAACGGTGTGCGAGCCATGGAGGCACGGAGTAAGGTTGCTCAAAGGAAAGGTTAGATTTCATTAGATAAAAGCGCATGAACAGATCTGATGAGCTAATGTAAAATTAATAATTTGGTTGCATTTTCTATTTGTAGAGTTTTCAGGAATAAACACGTTGTCTGAGTATGAGCCACGGTAAATGAGTTCTTTTGGCCATTACAATTTGCCTTCCATATTATTTCCACAATATCACCTTATGACGAGAGTGAAACTTTTTGTCCTGCCTAATGATGCGGCGAGTAAGCTCATCGGAAATTATACACTGTGTGGATCCCACATGTCAACATGATATTTTTTTCATAAATGCTCAGTTTCAAATAAAAGATATCCTATAGGCCACGCAAAGCAAGCTTCACTCGGTAAAATTGGTCATTCATTACGTGCAGAACGTGAGGTCATCATTTTCAATGATACTTCCCTGAATTCCTCGTCAATAATATGTTTTCGATATTTGCAAGGTCTCGTTATTAATACGCCATTATTGTGGATCGTCATTGAGGATACGCCATCTCTCATCAATGATATATCTCGACTTCTTGGGCTGCCGACTGAGCGCCAATATCTGTTGTGTGATTTTTCTCAGGTCTCCAGGCCGTATGGCAGGATGTGTTAACATTTTTCAGTAATTATGTCCCTTTGCTAGCGAGCTGCGCACCGCATGCTCAATTCGTGTCACACTCGGGCAGCTTTAGATTTCTGAGCTCATTTTTTACTGTAGATTTCGGGAAACGTATTTATCCATTGAAGCATGGAGACTATTTCTTATTTTTAGGTCGCCGTCGCTAGTTTATTGTGAGTTCACGTTTTCAAGAGGATTTTGTCAAATTGTTCCTTCCTTCTCATTGAATTTCAGTCAGCTTATTAGTTTTGTTTGTGTTCTTTCTACCTAATGAAATTAACCTTTCCTTTGAGCAGCTTTACTCCATACTTGCATGATTAGTATAATTTCCGATAGCTATTCCGAGATATAACGATATGCCGTAAAATTTTCTGTAAGAAGCCTTGAAAAGTTGCGTAACGGCGTTCCTTATGAGAACCACTTCCACGTAAGTGTAAAATGTCTACGTTGACCGAAGCGGCTTTTGAAACGACAACAAAATGTGGTTTTAGCGGACGATGCATCTTCTTACCCCGCGTTGTAGTCGTATTGCTTCGGTGAGAAGCTGAAAGCATGATCGATTGCTGCAGTTCTTCAAAGTCAGTCCAGGCAATTGACACAGAGAAACCTCAGGAGCCGAGGGAAAATTGACGAGTCGCCTGGAACAATTCATCCCAAAAACAAATGAATGGGAAAAGGAAACGAAGGTCATAACCTACGAAGGAGCGAACTAACAATGAAGAGGAAGGCTCCAGTCCTGCACACGTTCCCTTTGTTTTCCCGTCCCCAGCAACAATTCATTCCAGCCCTGCGTAATGGTTTGCATGGGTGTCATTACTAGCCTCTACACAAAATTTCAGTTTTGAATTTTATTAAATTAATCAAGCATCATTATACCGAGCAAGATGAAATAAAGCAAATATGAAGGAAGCATGTCTAACTTCAAAGCACTGAAGAGTCGCTAAATTCAAACCAGACTATGCAAGAGCCTAACTATGAAGCAACCTAACTATGGAACAACCTAACACTTGAAATGTGTAATTTTGCAGTGATTAAATTCGAAGACGCGAATCCATAAAATACAAGGAACGGCTAAGGAACATACTCACCGAATTTTAACGTTTCGCAATGATTCTTAATTTTTCACTTCTTTGGTAATTTTTGCGGCTTCTGAGCTGAAGGGAGCTTGTTAGACGTTGTGCATAAAGTTTTAAAGTGCAGCACTGGCGTCTTGAACATGGAAAAAAGCTTGTGCTGTGTCAACAGAATCTTTTGCGGGCGCACTTATGCGCTGGTAGACTCGCAATATTTTCTCATCACTTAAGTTGGTAAGATTGTACGAGTATAAGTGGTATCATTCAAAGCGTAAAGTTAGTAATACACGTGTTGAACTCTCAAATGTTATCTCTCTCATCGTTATTGTGAGGAAGAAATTACGGCGACAATTCATATAACTTGCCCGTACTTCCGAAGCAGCAATCATCGTTAGTAGTGAGAGCTTTTTTGGGTGGTAAATTTGGGCTGGAAGATATTTCTCTCCTCATTAGTCGGCTTCAAATTTTCCTGAATATGATATAGACCTTGAGAGCGCATTAATTTTTGAGAATATTGGAGAAATCGGACGAGCTTCGAAGTATTTTATTCTGCTCATTACACGGGATTTGAGTTCGTCTTGATGCTCGTAAAACGCGCTGTTCGATTATAAAATAATTTTGGTGATCTTGGAAGGAAGCTACGGTATGTCCACGAACTTCGCCGGCTCAGAACATGCGCCTAATTGGCCGTGTTCAATGATCTCTTGCGGGCTGGCGTGCTACTGTCGTCAGCACGCAGTTGCCTGCGGGCTGGCATGCTACTGTCGTCAGCACGCAGTTGCCTGCGGGCTTGCGTGCTACTGTCGTCAGCACGCAGTTGCCTGCGGGCTTGCGTGCTGCTGTCGTCAGCATGCAGTTGCTCGCGAGCTTGCGTGCTGCTGTCATCAGCATGCTGTCTCACCCAAACTTTTGCTCCACTCCTTTGATAACTTTCTGAAATAATTTATGAAAATGCTCAAGGGGCTAAAATTATACATGATTATAGATGCTTCGGCGAAAAAATTAGACTTGGCTCGGATTTAACTGTGCCAGGTGCACGCCGGAACCGCCCCCTAACATCGTGAGAGTGCCTACTGCTTGTTGGCCTTGAGCCTTGTTCAACTTCCCAAATATATTTTTCAAAATTTTTTTAAACCCCCTCCGATTTGGTTTTTAACGATTTTGTTGCAGGTGGGGACTTCCCAAATTAGTTTGGAAGGAATTTTCAAGATGTGTTCATTCATTTGTCTAACAAGGGATCATTTCGTGTATTGAATTCTTTATCAGGGTCAGTAAATTTATTCAACAAAAAGTATTTTAATACGGTTAAAGTTCAATACATTTACTTTCATTTCGCACTGTAACTCGAGTTTGCGCAGTTAGAGCTCAGCGAAATTTTGATTTGAGTTTTGAATGGAGTCTGCCTCTCCCTCACCGACAAGAGTGGCGTAGCGAGATGCCCTGGGGTGCTTCTTTTTAAGATCAGATTTCGAGTCTGAGTTTTATGATGCCTTCTAATGTAGCTAATTTGCACGTTTGGTAACACTATCACTGACACGATGCGCGACCAAATACTGTAACTCGATCGTTATTCAGTTCCTTTGCTTGTATCCGTTACTTGTTCATAAGTTTTTTTGGTTCACTGTCGCGTAATATTGACTATTTTCCAAGGACTAGGAATTGTGCGAATTCTAATACGTGTTACCTGAAACGTTCAGTGATTAAACAGATTCTTATATTAGATCGTACCATCACTATTTATTTTCAGTTCTGACCCCATAATGATCTTGCAAGTAACACAATCCCTTCCTTGAGATTGTCGGCCTTTCGTTCAACCGACCTCGCTTCCTATGGATTTCCGATTTGTAAGCCCTGCTATTTAAATTTGCTTTTTTACCCATTTCACTACCTTTCCTGGAACGCTGTCTGAGCAGCTGTAGCAGAAAAATTCTTTGTATACCTCCAGTACGGTTTATTATAATCTGCTGATTCATTGTGCTATCCACCTTTCGAAAAGTTTTGAAATGATTTCCAAAAGGTGACTTTCGTTTTTGGATGCAGCTTGTGTTCAAGTCTAATAACCTATAGGTAGATAATCTTCAATTACTCTCCTGTGTAGACAAAATATCTCGCCCGAGATAGTCGAAATGAAGCAATTATAAATAATTATTGTTACTTAGATGGAAGAATATGGCTACTGTAATTTCCAAGTTTTTAACTATGCGTGCTTACCACTGAGGGAAACTGTGTCGTTCTAATCAGCTCAATAATGATTCATCAACTGCTACATGTGAATACTTTCGGTAATCGGCAGAGCTCAATTACTCTTTTGTATTTTTTCTTCCACATTCATTCTAAGTGTCATGATAAATAAAGCTATTTTCAGTAGTTGAGCCTTAGTTCTTCGCGTAGTGTACCAGTTTCAATTCACCCTAAGGATTAAGGGGTACTTGAGCCGAGTGTAAGCGTGGCAATGTTTTTGGTCGTTAGGCCAAAGTAAGTCCTTCTCTGGAAGCAAATAGCGTACTCTGCTAGAGAGTTAACTCACCATTCTCGTTAGTTTCTTTCTCAGTAATTATCTGACTTTATTGAAACTGTATGTTTGTAGACGCAGTTCCATTTGAAGGAAAACTGTGCGAAACTGACTAATTAAAGAGTGTTTTTGAAGTTGAATTTCCTAGCTTAATACTTGTCTGCTTCGGTTTTGATGGAATTTATGCGATTCTTCTAGCGCTCCTATGAATTTCTTTCCTAAACGACATTCTTACGAATTAATTCTCGTGTAGATTTTCGCTCGTCTTCCCTTGCCTATTTGAAGCTTCATGTGCTTAGTTTTTGTTGCATGCTTCAGTCAAACCGGAGCCTAAGTTTGGAGTTTCACGCTAAAAATTTCTGCTTGGTCGGACCTGCAGTTTCACTTGACATGTAACTTTTCGATTATGTTCACGGTACCACATGAAGAGTAACTGCATCAACTGGATTAGATGTTACGTTTTGACTTATAAGCTTATAATCCAATCTAGATCACCACAGGTACTTGGGTAATGGCTGCACATTACATGTGCGCCATATTTTTCTTAGTTTTAGTTCATAAGCGTCGTCCTGGTAAGACGCGGCTTTCAAATGACGACTGTTAGTTAATAACTAGTGTAATTTCTTTTGACGTGTTCATTGAAGAATATTATAATTTATTATCACCATCCTAAATCTCGCTCCCTAAGTTTCTCTTCTGACCCATCAAGTCCCTAAGTAGTTCAGATATTATAATTACGTGAACCAACCTCGAAGTTCGTCTGGCAGAGTAACTGTTTCGATCAAAGCTAACAGCACTCTGCGACTTCTGTAGGACCGGATTTATTTGGCTTTGAACTCACTTAACTCGTCGCAGCAAAACTATCTCTTGGATGTCAGGATGCTAACCAAAAGCTCTTACTGTGAGGCGGGGCTTTGGTTCATGTCGTGTCCCTGTGCCAGCGCCACACCTCAATTCCGGGATCTATCAGTCTTGAAGACAATCTGGGCTCTCACATTTGAGTGGCATTTCTTTGGCATTATGAATGTATGTCGACTTGAGGTCATTCTCTTGAAAATTGCATCCCCTTCTTCTCATACCCTTCTACTGGTGTAGTTCATAAGTGCATAATTCGTATACTAAGAGGAGTTTGTGTGTAACTGTCAGCTGTGTGTTCGCCAGTGAGCATCTTCACCGTGTCTTTGCTACTTTTACTTCCTGATGATTTTTACGATAGCTTTCGCGTGGCTGCTTATGGAATACTAACCAACAGAAGGCCTTACATCCTGTTGATGTGCAGAGCTAGCAAAGCTGCTGTCGATAATGACTTTTGAAACCTCTCATTTTTAATATCCTTCGTTTGTTGGAGTAATGACGCACCCCCTTAATAAGTGAGTACGTTCCAATTCATCAGTATGCAATTTTATTTCTCTAACATTTTCTCTAAGCCCTATCAATAAATTTGAATTTTTTGAGGGAAAACGCTGTAAGAACGCTTTCGTAAAACGACTATTACCATTTTAAATAAGTACATTGTAACATAGCGTTATAAGATTGCAGGTTTCCATAGTCCTTACATATTGGTGATCATAAAGAACCGTATATTTTATAACCATTTTGCATTTGCCTACGATATCAGCCTTTGCATTAACTTTAACTAGATAAAGTTAACTAAAAACCCGGAATGAAGGGTTTAAGATCCTTCCTGCTCCCCGCAAAGCGTTCAGGCAAGATAAACGTTAAAAATAGATTTAACAAAATTTCTAATTTATATGAACTTATTGTAATGAACACGTAAGTTGATGGCGAAGTATGTAACTAAACGAACCACGTCGGTCTCTAGCAGTCATTGTTGCTGCTGCAAATGCACGCCACTCGACAGCCCCGCTCACAGGGCCCGCACATCGCTGTGTAGGGATGTCCTGCACTGTGCTGTGAATGGACAGCTTTAGCTATTCACTTCCATTCCAAGAGCAGACTGGCTTGAGCGACTGCCTCGCGAGTGAATAATGAATAGTGCCGCCGCACAGCTGCAGTGATCGCTCCTGGATAGGATGCAGCACGTGACGCATAGCCAAACGATGCCTGTTTGAAGGACATTTTCTTGTTTCTGTAAACATGAGGTGAGATTTCCTCTAAATTTTACAATTATAATCGTGTGTTATGGCTTCCGATCGGGGGTACTTTTTATTTTCAGAATTCACGTCTTCACTGGGAGAGGGGAAGGGTACTATTCCCCTTCACGGGGGTACATAGATATGGATTTATCTTTCATGTAAATCGGGAACTTGACGGTCCTCGAAGGATGAGTGAAAATCCTGGCTTTTACTGAGGGAAGTATTCTTATAGCGTTTTTTTCGTGAGAGGGTATTGAGTATTAGTCAAAAGCAGTGATGGTAACTCCAGCTACTAGCGGGAAAATCAGCAACGCTCGATCTTCATTCGTTGTTGTTGTCGATTCATATGCACAGTTATGTGGACATTGTAATTCCGCATATAATTCTCAGTCTCTCATGAGAAATGCTACGTACAATGTAAACGAACTCTTCAAATTTTCATGTTAGTAATATACTTCAAATTGTATGTCCATGTGTGATAGTAATACCACTAAATAAAAAAGCTTTATACGAGTCCCGTATGATAGTGATACCGGCCAATAAGAGGCTTTATGTTTGCCTTGGTATGATATTTATACCAACCTCTAAAGAGGCTTTATGTAATTTAAATGAAAATAAATTTATTAATTAAGGGTTGATTTAGGCAAACCATGTTCCGGAGCTATTCTCCATGCTTTAAACTTCCGTTTATTCCAAGCTTTGAGAATCCGAGGTTGAGGATCTTACGAGCTCGTCAGGAACTTTTGCTTCACCCACCAAGCCTCTCATAAATTTCATTTCCACTCTCGTCGTTTGCCCAGATTTTTCGTACTTTGTACAATTTTGCGGAGAGTTTAGTTTCGATTAATAAAAATAGAGACCAGTCTCCGATTTCAAGACGATGAACTTGCGGAATATTAACGCTAATGAGGATATTGTTCAATTTAGTGGATTTCGTTTGTATCTCAATTTTTATTTCCCTTCTTAAATTTTCTCTGATTGCTTCATCTTTTAATTGGCCAATCTCGAATTAAATCCGGAATATATATTTTAATGAAAATATTGTATTTTTTTCGGATTTCGTTTTATGCATGTAAATTTGCATTTCTCTTCATTTTCTTTGTTCGCTTCAACTTTCTTTGACCAAGGCTGGAAAATTGCTCGAGTGCTCACTGATCGATCGGCTGATGCCAACAAAGTTCGAACTTTTTTGCTCCGGCCGATGAGATCATACTGATGATTGTACGACCTGTGGCGAGGAGTTCGACGGCCGAGTAAGTGTACGAAAGACCGGTGGTGCGAGCGTGAATGTCTTGTTGTTGTTGAGATAAAGAGCTTAGAAGGATGTGCTGAAAAGCCTCGTCTTATTTTGTGGAATCTTATTGTTTTCCACTCATTGAAGGGTTGATCCATAATATGAGTTTCTTCTGCATTCAATAAACTTTTCGCCAAAAATCATTGTCTGTTATTTTTAACACTTGGAACATTTGATACATTCATTTATCACAAGTAATTTACATCAGATACAGGTTTACAATCAAATCAGGAATGACGACGAACCGGGATCAGGATAACTACCACATGTAGGCCCGAATAAGCTACAAGGTCTCCAGGGCAACCTATATAGATATGAAGGCCTTCAATTTACACCACATCAATGATCAATTACAAGAAAAGGCTTAAGGTTACCCTCAGGTATGTAGGTATGTGAGTTACAGTAACTGAATCAATCGGTAAAATTAAATATTAGGGTCAAAACATGGTATGAATTTAACAATTCAGGTAAGAGACTACATACACATATTTGAGTATATATCCACTTAGGTCGACGTTCACGAATGTATGTATACTCCTATAAAACAAGAGAAGTATTTTAAAGTTACATGAATCGTATGAGATAGTAATCGAGCAAAGGACTACATACACACAACGTATTTCAATATATATCCTCTTCGGTCTATGTAGACATATATATGCATTTTCTTTCAATACAGAGAGATAAAGTAGGCATCAAGATAAGTCTTAAATGATCTAAATGAGGTATTTGTTGTATGTTTGGAGGAATGGAATTCCACTATCTAAATGCTTTTTTGAAATCTAGAAATAAGGAGGATATGAGAAAACTCTCATCAATGTTTGTGTACAGATATTGAAGGTGATTAAGAATGGCTTGAGTCGTTGATTTCTGAGACCGAAAGTCAAATTGTTTGTCATATATTACGTTCAAGATATGAATACAATTACGTTCAAGATATGAAAACAATTTTTTGTGTGCTATTTTTTCAAATATATTACTGAAAATCGGAAGAACAGAGATAGGTCTATACTTATTTATACACTGTTTGTCATCGTTTTTTAAAAATTGGAGTTGCACTCGCTACATTCAGAGTGTTCGGGAAGATTCCAGTAGAAAAGGATTAGTTGATCAGATCAGCTAGAATGGGGGAAATTAAATCAGCTATGGATTTTAACACTTTAACGGTAAACGTTTTAATTCCGTTTGACTTGATTTTTAATGTATTAATACAGTTTTCCACTTAATTATTAGATACAGGTGTAGAAAAGAAAGAATGGCTTATACTTAGGTGAGTGAGATAATGCAGGTGGTCATATGAGTTCGGATTATTTTGAACACTTTTAGCTATGGTTATACCTATATTTACCTAAAAATGGTGAAGATATTCGCGATGTCTGTTTCACATTGATAAGTAGAATTATTATTCACTATTTTTGTTACTGATTTTTTGTTTTCTTTATTTGATTTCTATAATGAGTTGAACATATACATATTTTTTACCGTCATTCTTTAGCTGGGAGAACTTTTCATGAAAGTAATTCTTTTTACGGATCTAATTTGACTAGGTACATAATTTATGAATCTATTATATAATTCAGGCACCATTTTTCCTTCGTGCAGTAGTATGAGGTATACGTGGCGTTTTTTAATATTGGATTTGATATCTTGAGTGATCCAGGGCTTATGTTTATCCTTTGGTGTGACAGTACGAGTTGTTATTGGGCTACATAAGAGTTTAAAGAGCTAAGTAAAAACTTATTTATTTTGTAACATTTAAATAAACATTATTTTTGGATAATATCATTTTTAGTGCTAGGGCATGACTTAGTGAACATGCATATTCGAACGGTCTCGGTAAACTCGCTCTCCATTCTAACATTTGCATTGGGCGTCTAAAATTGTGTACAATTTTGCCCGCCCAAAATTTTTGTCGTGTATTTCGTAAATTAATCGGTGGGTGGCCAAAAAGTTAGATTGGAATGAATTCTTTTCGAGCTCACAGAAACCCGACGGTCGCCGCTAACAGCCGTTAAGCGTGAAAGTAAAAGTGAGGGCCGTCAAATATTCGTTTTTGACAAAGTGATAGAATAATCTGGACTACGCTATTCCATTTAACTTAAAAGGATCGTCAGAAAATTTATAGCCGAGAGCGGGTATGCAATTCAGGAGGGTCTCCGTGGGCTTGGTAACGATCCGACAGCAAGTAATTGCACTTGTTGACCGTACAACACGCGTTGTGGACTGTGAATAGTGGTTCCAGTTTCCTCAACGCACTAATCACTAAGGAGTTTTTCCGTTATTTTGTTGCGAACGAATATCCATGAGCTATTTTTTAAACCTTATCACCTATCGGCAGTCTATGGGCGACTGACAAATTCTGCAGGCAGGACAAAAGTCGAGATGTAAATTATGATTGTCATGGTGGCACAAAATTTTATTTTCTTATCTTCGTTTGTTTATGCACTAAATAATAATAAGGTTGCGTACGATCTGAACACTCCTCATGCCTTCAGGTGGAACTATAAAAATACACTGTAAGTCGATAAGATGTCCCCATCTCGTGAGTAAGAAGGATTTTTTTACTAACGAAACTACGTCATAATAGATGCATTGGAATTTCTTCTTCACGATTGGAACATGATTGTGTTAAACAATTTCTTTGCTTTTTTTATCTCAAATGTAGTAGAGAGATACATGAGGAGTATCTCCCTCGAAGGAGAGTCAATTACGTGTTGGGTTCTATTTTATTTATTAGGCCTCTGATTTTAGGTCAGAAATAATGAATACATGAACGTTAATTTTGTAGAACCTTATCAAAATATTGATATGCCATATTAGGTTTCACACAGAAGAGATCTCTGTTCTCAGCTTGAAAGTGGAGATGGATCTCAGATTGAATGCTTATGGGCACATTCATTTAGTTTATATTTTGCTTTTCATGCGACTCAATATTCATAACTCCTTCCACAACAAACAATACGTGCAAGAACAGTGACCGTGGAGCTGTAATTCGTACACTGCATTTCAAAGCTACATACAGAGTAGATTTTTTGTAGTGACTTTGATTTTTCACGAAATCCGATGCACTTTGTTAGAGTACTGCAGTACTCCTGCGTACGCTGAGCTTCAATTTTTATATGAACCGTGCCATTGCACGCTAACAACGGTCATTTCGGTGCATAGGTCACTGCTCCTCTTAGTGTGCATGATGGATTGCCATGGATCTTTAGCAGAAGTGGAGTAGACGCAGATCATGTAAGAGCTTCCCAAGAAGCAATCCATTTTTGACATCGCTACAATGATCGACTGAGGCCATCGTACAACGGAAAAGTATGCCGGTAACCCCAATTCGCCTAATGCCCTGTCGAACGACAGAAAACTATGAAAAACACACACATGTCGCACCGAGCTCTCATTCTAACAGAAAAAGAAATCCGTCGAAGCTCTTCTCTGAGTCAGCTAGTGTAGAGTGTGCTGGTGTTTTCGAGCCTCTCGCCATACTACATTCCTGCAAGGCTATACGAAAGTAGGAGTAGGTATTGGACTTCCTTGGAATTAAATACTCAAGAAGGAATGGCTTGAGTGTCTCACTAGTACATTAAGGTGCCGTTCGAACAAGTTTTGTTTACCGATGAACTTACAGCGACTTTACATGTAGGCCTAATGGCTGAAGTAGAGTTGCTTCTCCTCAGAGGATTAACGCCCTCGCCTCTGTAAACGTTGGCAGTGAGGTGGTCTTGTGATGTCCTTGGCTGGGTTGCGAGCATCAGATTCGCTCCACAAGATGGGCTTTCCTTGGGAAAAAGCAGCTTAAAATTGACTCCAATTCTAAGCCTATAAGCTTGGCATCCCAGAAATTCCTCGCCTTCATGCATAATTATGCTCCATCACATCAAATACTCGTAAGATTACATGGATTTATTGAATAAAATACTGTTTTAACCAGGTTATGGAAGATCTCCAATAGCAAGTCCGTGTTTTTCGGATGTGAACTCTGAAGAAAATATATGGAACATCCTCGAGAGGCATATGTGCGTCGTTGGACTGTCATACTACAACAATGATAACCATATGAACATGAGGCATATGAACATGACTGCTGGACGAAAGATTTTCCCGATTTTTTGGGCCAAAGTTTTTATTCAGAATTGTCCTAGATATTTTGTTGAAATTCAGCATGTTAGTTGTGTAATGGAGTGAGACCGTATTTACACTTTCAATACTTTTTGATCTAAAAGAATTTAAATCAACTACTTTTCAGATTTCTGCCTTGAATCACATTTTTATGTGTCGCTTTGATGAATTCACTCTAAGGTGTTAAAGTGATTACTGTAGGAGCGTACGAAAATTAAAGTGGTTTGTCCGCTACCGCGTATATCATTTAACACTTTGCCTCCGGAGTGGGTCATGTATGGTACACGCGATCATCTAACATAGCCTGATGTAACCAAAGCACTATCATGTATAAATAAAAAATTTCTAGTTTTATCAAATTTTGTTCATCAATCGAATAAGCTAGTTCTGATTAGAAAGAAAATTAATAGAGTAATTAAATTTGGGAATTCAAAATACTTCATTTTAAATTAACAGTAGAGATATTTGTCGGCATATAATTTTACCTGTCTGGAGAATCATAATCAAAGTGTTTAAATATTAGCCCACCGTATGCAACAACTGAACTATACCCCGTACTCAACTTTCACACGTTTTCTTGAACATTCTTTGAGTCACTATGAAAGCTGATTCACTTCTAATATTATTGAAGGCAATGTAAATCTCTGCACATAACACAAGACACGTAATTAATTAATGTGTACGAGAGATCTCCGTATGTGTACTGTAGCTGGTTTTGTCGATCAAACCGAGCGATATAATGGACAGCGAGCACTTGTTTCGCGAAATTAGTTAAAAACTGGCATCTTCACTTCCGCTATCGAGCATTTGTCGATGAGAAATGGTGACCTGGGGCAAGGAGACCAGCACCACTTTCTTCAATTGTCCAGGGCAGCCAGCGTTCGCTAACTGCAGCTGCTCCATTAGCGCGATTGGCTGTCCTCTCACCCAAGAAAATTTGTCACTTCTTCTCCCTTAATTTTGGAGGACATCTAAATTAGCAAGGAAGTTGGTCAGCTTTGCGCTTGTTTAAGCTTACCATGTCTCATGATTTTTTCGAATTTAGTTCTACTAATTTGTCTTTGCTGGGAACAATCTTCGCATAAGTTGTTCATGAATCGGATTAGCGTCAGTAAGTTAAAAATTTTCGCTCAATTTAATTTATGGGCTTAACACTAGTTGAAGTTAACAACGCTGAACATTCTTGCGCTAAATTACAGAATGTCTTTAGGATTAAAATAAGCGCTATTTCTTTCGATTAGGCCTTACAAATTAGAATTGCGAATCACAACATTGAATTCGTGTTATATGTTAATCATATCGCCTCACGTAAAAGGAAAAACGAAAAAGAAATTCGTTTCTTCGTCTGAATGTTTCGGTTATAAGGTCCCGGGGCAAAAAAATTACCCCCCTGGTACTAAATGGTGTAGGACCTCCGTAGAAGAGCACAAATAATGTCTGCAATTATGTTCGGCATTCAGTCAACAATTTCCTAATGCATACCTGGTTGATTTTAAGCCACTCTTGCACCAACTGATCTCGTAGTGCGGCCATAGTATGTGGACTATCTTCTCGACGTGTAACTCGCCGTTCTATGTGGTCCCACAAATTTTCTATTCGGCTTATGTCTGGGGGCTTAGCTGGATAATCTAAATGACTGGCATGCCAATTTACGCTGTGACTGAGATTGTCCTTAAAGGGAATATTTTATATCGACAAATATTTCCGTTGTGAATTGAAAAATTTAAGAATATGTTTTTACAAATTTGATTATCCTATTGATTTTCCTCCGAAACGAAACTAGCCTATTCGAGTAATGAACAAAAATTTTATGAAAGTGGAAAAAATTGTATTATTCATATAGGTTAGTGCTGTGGTTAGGTTAGGTTTCCTGATCGCGCGTGCCATTTATGGCTCACGTCACAGTCAAGGTGTTAATTACAGTTAAAGCCCGATACACACGGCAGTTGTCATCCTCAAAAATAAAAGCAGAGTACCACGCCTTGCTTTCCAGATATTGTGCAAAGGGTAAAACTTGGTTATCTAGCAACTCAATGTAGCCGTACTGGCTTAGTTTGACGGATACCTCAACTAAAGAACCCACTTATGTGTAGATGAAACAGCCCCAGAACATGACAGACCCTCCTTCTTGTATCGGACCTTGCACTCAGGCTTCGTTAATGGCTTTTTGAGATCTTCGATGAACACGACGGCAAGCGTCGCTGCTATAAAACCAAAGAAGTGATTCATCTAACTACATGGTACTTCTCAAGTCCAATGTGCATATGCTCTAAGTGGTTCAAGCGAGTGGTCTTGACAGGAGCTAACATCGGTCGCTTACGAACCACTCTACTCCGTATATCTATTACATGAAGTTTCCCATGAAGTCTTCGTTCCAAAAACAACAGAACAGCCATCGTTGACTATAGCAGTAGTTTCATCCTGCACACAAAGCAACTCCAATCAATAATGCGGAACACGCGGCAGCGATTTCTATCGGCTAGAATTTTCTTTCTACCGCAATTTTACCTTGAATCACCGTTTGTACCAGATTTTTTTCCATTGCTGGTAGACAAGCATAAAAAAACGGCTAATTCCGCTACTTCCTTCGCTGAGTGTCCTTCAGTCCGACCAAATGCAATAGTCCCTTTTTGCCATTACGAGACGTTTTACTTTCGTCGCATCGTTGTAGGGGAACTAAGACAGAAGTCTATGCCTTGTACCTTGCCAGCTCTGAATTTAGACTGATGCCTGCTTAGTACTTGCATTTATCCTTAACTTTGGTTACAGCGTTGAAAATCGAATGATGACCGTAGCAAATATCTGCAGCTCGAAGTACAATAGGTCAATCATATTTTGTCCGAGGAGCTGATGAGTTATTTCAAATATCTGTATTAAAAGAAGAAAAACACGAAATATGATTTGAAAATGTATTTAATGAGAACGGTAATAATGCCATCTTCATAATTGAAATAGCGACGGTTATATTTTCACTAAATAAATTTCAATTGGAAGATCGATGTATTTACCTCTAAATGGGTTAATTTTTCAAAATGAACAATGGACAGTGAATGTAAAATAAACAGGCTTGAAAACCAATGTGTAGGAAATTACTTCACGGCTGAACAAAAATTACAGGGTGGCCACATTTCTCGCCATGACAGTGGGCGTTAGAAAAATAGGGTGTAGTTAGGGGAACGTTAGTTGAAAATACAGCTGGCCATCTCAGCCGCAAGAATACGCAGAGCTCACGCACTGCAGCCCTCGTTTTCTTTGCGCAACTATTTTACCGAAGTGATCTAGGAAAGCGAACCTTTACGAATTTTATTGTGATAGGGAAAATGAAGTCTATTCTGTGTTCATGAGAGAAATCGTAATGAAGTAAAAATTCACTAACAGTAAATTAAATCAACAGGGACGACTTAAATATCTTGCTTGATCTTTTACTAAATACTTTGTTCTTACGATATGTCAATAATTCACGATGCCCGGAACATGATGCCTAACATGACTTTAGCATAACTATGCTAATTTCAATTCAATATTGCATGTCTCATGCGGCCTGTTCACTTCTGAAATTAGATGGAACGTATTAACTGTTTTGAGTATGCTACTCTTCATTAGAACCCATGAAAACATAGCCCATTGAAGTTATGAAAAACAGGATACTAAAACGTTTTGCTTTTGGTGCACCACGTACAGTCTTGGCACGTAGTTTTCTAGTTATCAACAAATGCCATGCAATCGCATTTATAAATTTATTAAACTGTTCAACGCTTTTCTCACTCACCGACTGAAAGTAAAAACTAACGTTTCGAATTTCGATCAGCTTTGATGGGTACCATCAATTCTGCCTTCCAATTCGCAATTGCTCTCTGAAAATTACCGCAGTTTTCTGGTGACGGCGAGTTCAAAGTGCCGGTTCAGTATGGCCGTCACCTGGTGACGACCGCTCACCTTCAGGGCATAATGTGCTCCATCAATTCTGCTTGTTAACTGCGCAGGGCCGTCCAATATTTCGTTCTCCTAGCCCTCTTTGAAATTAAGCAATCTCTTGCTTCGTCAATTTGCATGCATATTGCGTTTTGACTTCATTTCGCTCCTTTACACTGCGAAAATATCAACTCGAACTTGACTCAATTTCCACGCTTTGGAGGTACGTGGTTCGTTCGACCCTCACGGTCATGTAACAGAAGTGGTATTTTTTGTGTTTTCTATGGAGAATTTCCAAACTACAATACGCTGCTAGAGGCACTATCCAGAACGACTCCCAAGTTTTGCTCTCATTCTTCTGGATTTTCATCTCACTGAGTTCAGGTTGCGTCCGTGGAAGCACAGTTACTTCGTGCAACAGGGCGGGATTTTCTGATTTTTGAAATTCCCGTGTGATTCGGTTTTCTTTCAACACCCATTTACTGAAAAATTGAGTCAATTTTACCTGTGATTTCAAGATTACCCATGGAAAACACTCCGAATAGTTGAATTCGCGAGTACTCTACCCGTGATGCATTGGTGTCTATGAAGGAGATAGAATGCCGAGAGAATCGGCGTGCGATAATATTTTTCATACTAATGCACTGCTTTGCACATCAGACAATTTTGTAGCCCCTGGCTGTTTTTCAGTATTATGAATGCTTTTATCTTCGAATATTAATTCCATAGATTACTTACAACATCTTGATATGAATTTTGCGGTTTAAAGAGGCCGACATTTATGAGGAGGATAAATTCGAACCCGGCATGCTTCATGCTAGTGAAGCATACCGCGTATAACTCCGCTTAATTCGAACAGCTTTTTGCTCATTTTCCTCTATTTACTCACCCGCGGTTTTCTCAATATCAATTAGTACATACCAGAAGTTTATTGAATTTCTTATATGTACTACACGAGGAAAGGTTGCAAAAGTGCGTTATTTGAAGCATAGAATTTTTGTTGTTTATTTACTCTTCGTTTTGAATGCAATGTCCCTTTAATGATGACCGCAGTTGTTCAGATAACTTAGGGCTCCTTTCTTTGACGGTACAAATCATCCAGGTCGTAATTTATTATTACCATTGTCAGTATCCTTACAATTTTTTAAATGGGATTTTACATTGACTTGTTAATTTTCTGAAATTGATTCGGTAATCACGTCGCACTTCTGTTACTGATATTGCTCTTGTCTTGTGTCCACTTGCACAATTCTTACTTTTTCTTCTTTGCTGTAGCGAAACGTGAAGAAAAATTGAGAGCTTGGATCCGAAACAGAAAGTGGCTTTGTAGTTGATGAATAAATAGGATACTAGTTATATGGTTTCATAAAAATGGTTTTCGCTCGAACGAAACTAGTTGCAAGATTGAGGAGTCCATAGTTTTTGTTTTATTAGCAAACTAAAAGGGTCAGTTACTGGTATACCTTTCTGATTGAGGAGGGGCACTTCTAGGGGAAAACTATCGATTTGAACCTTTAGTATTGAATACCCGGTATTAGCGGCAGTGTCTCCATTAATAAATGTTCTAGGTTTGTTTGTAGCCATCATCTTTGCAAAAACATTTCAAGTGTTTAAGCCCCCAAAAGAAAACATCCATGTAGATAATTTTGTTCCTCATACCATGGAAGTTGATTAATTTCTTTTAATGCATAAGTGTACAAAAAACTGTTAAGTATATTGTAGTAATTTTTCCTCTCTTGTATTCAGTAATGAATTCTACTGTCAATAGCACATTTTTAACAGTTTTATCAGTCTGATTTAATTTCATGTAGGTTTGAGTGAGGTAAGTGACGGCCAACTGAACATGACACAAAACTTTGTAAAATATACAAATATTATGTTACAAAGAAAATGTGACCTCTCTTAGTCTCAGTTTCGAAATGTACTTTCCATATATCTAACGTTTTTTTGTTTTAGGTAAAAGTTCGTATAATATAGATTTTTTGGAAATGTTTTTTATTTCCAAATTGTCTGCCGTCTTAGTGACAGTGAGAAAACCACTCATAATTTTGTTTTTGTTATTCAATGCGTGCTCTGTAAGCCTATGTGTTTCGATCACATTAGAATGAATATGTATAAAATATTTTCACTCTTTGATACTCTACAACCTGGGCCAAGCTTCTGTGCATGATATTTTTTTTAATCATTGACCTAAAGATGCATCGGTCATTATCAAACTTTTCAGGTTGCTTTCTTAGAAGGTTTTAACTTTTATGTAACAGTTTTATTAATACTGAAATAAGGCATGAACATCACAAACATTTTAATTACAATATTTTCAACCCAAATAACGGTAAACATATTGATAATTAATACGTATCATCTCCCCAAGTGCTTCAACAATAACCAGGAGAGATCTGTCCATGCATTTTGTCAAAGTTTTAATTTTATTTGGAGTAATTCCTTTAGCACAAGTTTTGAGTTCATTTCACGGGTAATCCTTGGTGGGAAATTACCGTCCCGACTGGTAAAAACTAAACAATTCTTAAGCAGTGACCACAGGTTCTCAATTGGGTTCAGGCCATCTCGTCGGTCGGTCATTTTTGAGCACAAGAGTCTTCTAATGTACTGCTGTAGCTTTTGCATTAGGTGACGAGGTATCGTCGTGCATAAAAACAAGCATGTTTTTGTTGGCAGAAGACCTTCCCTGGAATCACGGAACAACCATCTGCTTCAGGAAGTCGACACAGGCAGCTACAGTCTGTTTTACACTTTCAGAGATTCGTGGAGGACCCATTAATTCCGTGCCACAATTCCTACCCATATCATGCCGCCTGTGTTTCTTTGTTGACAACAAGACGTTGAGGGTGGGGAAGCTCGTTTTGGAAAGCAAACTTTGCTCCAGCCGTCAGGTCCGTCGAGGGCGGCACGCATCTCATCAGTGAATGAGACGCGTTTAAATCCATTTAATTGATGTTCTTACACATTTGAGTCGAGAATCCTTATGTATCTGCTTCAGAGGTGGTTGTATATCAGGCATAACGAGTCGTACTCTATTTTTCGGCACACGTATGCAAGTCGTTTTCGATACATGACCACGTCAAACATTCTCTAATACGTTCTTGCTTGCACGGTGAGGGTCTCAGCGCATTTCCCACGTCACTCCGGACAAATCACGTCTCTCCGGGACCCTGCGTTTTCTTTTAACTTTCCTTTCGGTCGTGGCTCAGGGATTGCCGAGATACTTCTTCACAGTTAGCATATCACAGACCAAAGTAACAGCTATATCGTTCACACATTCACCATCAGCTAATTTAGGCAGAATTTTTGCTTTTTCTTAGTCATTAAAGCATTTATGGCGACTCATTTCAACTGGAAACTTGCGAGGCACGGAAGCGTGGCATGCTCTACAAACAAAGGTGTTGGTCTAGTTTGTTTGCTAATGCTCAGAACTGATTCTAAAGTTGCACGTGTACGCATGTCTGTATTGCCAACATTTATGCTGAATTTTATTGTTCAGAACTGAGTAATTTATTTTAAGCCAAAAAACCCTCGTGTACAAAAGCTCGAGACGGCTTTATTTTCGGTACAGCAGATGTTCTTTAAACTCATATCAGAGGCCTGCAGTTTATTCTAGCCCTTCGTTTAATTAGAAATGAGGTAGTTCTCACAGTTCGTCATGATTGGGGATGGAGCTGTCGTTCCGTCAGCCGTCGAGCAACTGTAGCTGGAAATAGCTGCGTACTTAATCTCCAAGAGAAATTCTTTCTTGACTCTATATCCGTTGCTACGCAACGGACGTAGTTCGTCTCGTTCCAGGCTCGACCTTTTGTTGTGAAGGTTGTAACGTTTCATGCTCCTCCGCTCTAACACACCTTCAAACATGGCTGTACTATTGATTGTGGAGCGTCAGAGGATCGTCCTCACTAGTTTCTGTTTACTTGTAATAATTAACCATTGTGAGAAGACAGGTGCATGATTGGCTTTATGTAGCACCTGTATCGTGAATCGCTGCGTGCAGGAACGGGTTTTCGTCAAATTTACTATTCTGTTGAGTTTGTATGACGCGAACCACAGTCTTATGATTGACTATTTAGCATGAGCATAGATTCATCAGCTTGTGAGCTTACAATAACGAAATTCGTGCTAACAAAATGAAACACATTCTTCGCTGTAGAAATAGTCAAAAAATGTGAATCACATTTGTGTATACTACCCTATCTGGATGTACCGAAATATTTAATTCGGCCTTAGTCCATTCAGTTTATAGGTATGTCCCCTGATGAGTAATGCATACAATTTTTCGGCAAGGAATAAGCCGTCATTTTCTTCGATGACACTTTTACATTCGACACAAGCGCACTGTAGGATCCGAACATTCGTAGGCTTTTAATTTCTGAAACTGAACGTTTAATGATAGGATAAGGCAAAACCCGATACTTCTGCGCGGCAATTGCTTACAGCACATTGATGTGGCTTAGCTTAGAGTGAAAGTATATTGCGGAATATTATAATCTCAATAGCCAGTGATGAAGGACTCGAACGACTTAAGGTGATATTCTTACTGATATTTTACTTGCTTAGGAAGTGCTCTTTATTTTCTCGGTGGAAAATACTAAATGCAAGGAGAATCTTAGAACTTTCCTTATTACTAATATTTAAGCGTTAAATGCCTTATAACTATGAATTATTTCGAAAAAAAGATGTCAAAAAAAAGTTTAAACGTACTTTGATATCTTAAAGAGTTTATACAGTTTTCATGAGCAATTTACCTTCCCCGTAAACATTTACTTTTTATTGAATATGTGTTTTGTTTATTGTTCTCTTCGGTAGCAGAAGATCATGCTCCACTAACATAGGCCTCTTCAACATTGATGCATTGTAATGCCATGTGTGAAACATTTTTCTGTGCGTTCCAGGAAATGGAAACGCTGCTATCTGAATTCCAGCTGATCTCGCTTTGATCCCCACCTTTGTCCGAGCTAATGGAGTGGCAATCCACTGAGCAAAAATCCCTTCAATACGTTCTGGATTATTGCTCACGCCTCCCTTCATAATCATGAGGCTGAAATCCAATGATTAACGGTCACCGTCACCGCTCCATTGTCTCTCACACTCTTAAGGGCCTCACCGGGCGAGAGATAGTGAAATACAACCGTTACAATAAGTTATTCTACACCACTTAAGTCTGCCACTTTCGGAAGCTTTGACTTGCTTGTGTTCGTTTCAACAGAAATGGATGACCCATTTCCTTCAAATTCTGTTTTTTGCAATTATTGGCTACAGGCTGCGAATGACGGTTCTCTGTTGTACTTTGCGACCGACAATTTTTATAGTTGGTGTTACATTTTGCTATCATAGAGGATGAAGGAATTGACGCTCTCGAATTAGCTGTGGCAAGCCAGCCGCTTTGAATGAGATCATCGCAGCTGAAAAGAGCCATTTTTTGCTCAGGCAGGTCCGATGACTCGACCATGAGTGGCAGTTACGTCAGGTCGGACACAATTTTCGTCTACTCCACTGTGTACATTGCCCTCGAAATGGTCATCGAGGTAAAACAAGCTTAATCATCTAACCAGGTTTACAATTACAAAAGCGCTCACTCGAGTTACCCGCTGGAAACTTGACTTGTGCCGAGTCTCTGTACCGCTTGTAGCAAGGAAAAACAACTTATTGAGATATTTTTGTATTTTTTTTAAAGCGACTACTTTTTTTTAAGGGTGTTTATATATTTTCTCAATGTTTTTAGAAATTCATGCTGACGTGCGATATATTTACAATGATGCTTTTAATCCAATTAGTTTTAATTGACGTCTCAGGTAGGCTATTCCCGTTTAATTTGCGTCACAGCTGGCAAATCTGTTGCGCACGTTGAGTAAAAATGAACCGCAGTGTTGACATTGGTTCAAAAAGTAGTACTACGTTCTCTTCATGATGCCTCTTTGTATGTAATAGACGTTCCTGATTATGAATCTTGTATCAATAGCACCGCTTGTTTATCTGTTCTGTTGTTGTTGCGCCAAAAGAAGTGAATTTTTTATGTTTAAAGACGAAATTTTAGAATGATTTGCGCAAGGCCAGTTGAAACGTGGATAATTTTAGTGTGTACACCACACAAATTTTTGTTTTGTTTTCATTAAGTGGCATAAACGGATGGAGCAAAACTGTTGAACATTCCCATCTTTGTCAAGTTTGTTCCATTTGTAAGTATTTTACGCCTTAGTAAGAAGACACAACGCTTGCTAACGGAAGGATACTTGAACATGTCGTCTCATATCCCAGACAATATGCTCATGACGAAACGTCTAGACTAACACGGCTTATATGATAAATTATTGTGTTTCAGGGAACCTAAATTTAAATTATAGAATTCATTTCTTTACTGAAACTCGCCTGGCACCAATGACTGCTTGCGTTTTTCTTGTGAAGCCATTCGAAACTTTTGCAAAAGCTGCTGTGTCAAATCTCGGCTCGCGGGAGTCCCGTTGCTCTGTGGTTTGGGGTCGGGAGAATGAAGGTCGCCAGAAAAGTTTTCATCTGATGAGTGTTTGACTTGAAACTTTTTTTCAATGAAAGAGCAAATGCTATTGAAACACTTCTGTTTATTCCAACACTTGGAAATTTGCTTCAAGCTAGTTTGAACCTTGTGTCTCTACTTGCTTTCTATTTTCTCTGGATAGAATCACAGGAATACCCATCAAAAACGCCAGTATCTCAGATGTTTATTTTTTGTGTTTCTTTGGACATAACAATTGTGTTTCATCAAAGTATGTACTTGGTCTGTTCTGTTGCTCGCTGCAGCAGAAAGTTACATATGTAAATAGCGTTATAAAAGCTACGCGTTGAGTTCTGGAATTGAGAGAGGAATACAATTCTGTAGAAAGAATTCCATCTCAATATTTTTTTATAAAAGCGGCCATTGGCTTTGCGTGATTTTATTTGTTCGGGTATTTTCCAACTAGCGCTTTTGAAGTGGAAACTTGAACCGGCGTTGGCCGGCTTTGTTTGCTTTCAATCACAAGTTACTGAGGTTGCAGTATTACGTTGATGTTCTAAAGGAAAGTGTGGCAAAATGCTTGGTTTTGAAGTTTTTAGAGCATTCGTAAGTTTGTGGAAGACGATAAAGAATGAACTTGAAGCTCTCAGTTTGGATCTCTCAAAATTTGGGGAAAAGAAATTATGATCCTTAAAAATGAATACTGCAGAGATGAACTCGGCTGCCGCTTGTTGTGCTTATGCTCACATGTTTATAGCCAAGTGTGATACTATGACAGGCGTCACTGAGGAAAAATAGGAGCCAAAAAATCGAACAATCGATCACGTTGTGTCATATTGACCGTCGAGTGGAAGAGGGTTGCGTGGACAACAGATCGGACATAATATCATAGAAGTGATCACACTGTGTCATACGAGTGGTAGCCGCCGAATGGAGGTGAGCTGTACTTCACAGTGCCTTTTAAATTATTTACGTACAGTCGACTAAGTACTAAGAAGTTATTTAATGTAAGTTTTGTGAAATATTTCCTCCTTACAAATTCATACGCCGTAAAAATTGTTAAAAACTAAGAAGCCAAAAGTTAATGAGAGGCTGGTTGTGAGAACCGAGAATGGTAAAAAACCCGATGCGAAATGAAAGTCTGTTTTCCTTGTTTGTGTTCAATAAAAATAGAACACTATTAAAAAATGAATCATTTAATATAACATTGCTTGCTTTCTTCTCTTATTTAGACTGTTAAAAACTAATCTTCTACGTTTTTAAAAGTATGTAAGTTTTGTTTCAAAATGTGGCAGAACTCGTTTTCATCTTCTTCTTACGGCAAAGTGACGCCTCTCAACTGGCCCTGACGGGCATCGGCGAGGTGTAATCAGAAGAAACAAGATCGTGACGATAGAAAGGCTGAAACATTTTTCCACTACTATCTTGCGAGATTTTTTTGGTAATCGAAGTGCGTTATGACAGCTATTATCGATATTGAAAATGAGGTACTTTCTGTAGGGTAAAGATCGAGTCCCTTTCGGACCAAAAGGGCTTATAAGGTTTGACATTCATTGCAATAAAACTTAGAAAAAATTGCGTTTGTTTCAAGTTATTGGTTATTGACATTTACTAATGTTGCCCTCAATCTAATCTTGTAAGAATGAAGTCCCTCTCAGTTGTAAATCTTTTTTGATTCACCTTTGAAAATGAAATCAGCCCTTCTATCACGATGAAAAGTAATTTCTGCGTAGCATTTATTCGGTACAGCACTCTCATCATTTCTTCATTGAATTTTGATACTTCACTTGCATTGAAATTTTTTCGAAACTTGAAGTAAAATTTGTCAAATGTTATCTTTTTACACAACGAATCGAAGCTGATGAAGTCTGTAAACGTTATTGTTACGGGTCGGTAGAACAAGGCATAGTTGCTCATTTGGGTATTCTTGAATGATGAAGAGAGAAATAAAGTGAAATTAGAGGAAAACTTATAGGTAATCATGCAATCTTCCTTTCTGATCCTTGATATGATTTCTGATTTTATTAACTTTTATAAATAGTCCAGCTGAATGTAGGTGCTTCCTGTTCATATTTTATCATTGGAGAGCACGTGCAGTATATGCTTGTGTCAAGTAGTACGTAATACTCGTAACTATATGGGAAACGCTTATCGATCGCGTGAAGTTATGTATCTTCCTCACGTTAATTCCTCCCTCCGCGATCTCAAGCCCTCATTTCTAAACTATTTCTGGGTCATCCGATGCATCCTTGTGCTGCTCTTCAGCACCAGCGCCTGCGACTCATTATTTATGCATTGGCATGAGGCTTCAGCCCTGCATTTAAATTGTTCGGCATGTCTCAAACTTTTTAGGCGCTCAAATTCCTGGGAGGCGGCCAACAATGCGTAGCTCTCTGCATCGTCTTGAAAGGAATATTACTCGCACTAAACAGTGAGCTACAGGAATTTATTTCAATTATCACTATCTGCCTGTGGTGAAAATATGCCATAGGAGGGAAATAGGATTGATTTCACCAGCTCTTAATCCTTTCCTTATTTCTTCAGCTTTTCCTTTCACTACCTACAGGCGAGGTTTTTTTTAATTTTATTTGTTTCAGTTGATGTTTACTTAAGGCATAGAGCCTTAAGTAAACAGGGAGTGTCACGCAACATCATGCAGGGAGTGTCACAACTGGGAGGTGCAGTCTTTCTCTAGTTTTAGTAGATAATTTTACTGAATTATTGTACGGTTTGACGCTATTTGTAGATGTTTTGTCGGTTAGATGAAAATAAAAATATCCTTTGGATAAGTGATCAGCTTTTTAACTTTTGAATTCACAATTTTAACATTCTATTAAACTGTACTCTCACATTTCTTATATTTTGTATCGTTGAGTATGAACATTAATTTGAAGGCTCAGTGACGGCATTATCATGCAGCTCTTTTGAGTAAGATTCTTGACTAACATTGATTTCTCTTCATCTTTTTTTCCATTTTCAGTAATTTATTTATGGCACTACCCTTGTGTAAGCATCCATATACGAGTACGTTCGTACGTGAGCCTTGCAATTTACATTTTGTAACAGAGAAACAAACGCGCCACGAACCTTCAGACGTTCTCATCGCAACCACCCCTTCGTTGTAACTCTTCCCAGAACCTGTTAGCAGTCGCGTCGACCGCCCTTTATTCTGCTCTCAATGACCTTCTCGATGTCTGTCGTGTAACTCAGTTTTTCATTATTTCCCCCCCTGATTACGAGCGCGCACGGTTCTAAACTAGATACCAGGTCTGTCTCGCTGTTGGCCTACAGCAAGCAAAGGCCATACATTTTTGAATAAGACCTCAATATTGATCGCTTTGAAGACCGCTGCCAGCGCGGTGCTATGCCTAACATCAGAAGACATTGCCAGTCGTAAATATTCCCCTTGTTTGCTTCGATCGCTCACAAGTTTCTCCACAGGCCTTGTAGTGACCGTGCCCTGCTGTAGCGTAGGCACAATATTCGTAAGAGCTCGAGCACCACCGAGTAACAGCTGGAGACCTTCAACTTTGTATATGGGCCCCGTTGCTGACCCTACAAAGGAAACCTGTGACGAGCTACAGATGTGGAGCAAAGTGCGTACTTTTATATATCGGTGTGTTCATATGTATAAAACCGAGCCGTGATGCATGGAAGGCCTTCTCTCTAGAGCTTGAGATCTTAGAAATGATCTCAAGAATTACCATATTGTAATTTCTTGAATCTTAGGATATTGAATTTTCGTATTGATATCAAAGTATTCTGTCGTATTCATTTTTCTCGTGTTTAAAGGACTTTCTTTTGAAATTTGAAATCTTGTAGTACGGTTTTGCACTACGTGTTTTACTAATCATTTCATGAGACTAATATTATTCTCTTGTCTCTTGAAATTGACTATTTCGACGCAGAATAGGATTCTTTTAGGCTTGCGTAATTTCTTGTCAGATCACACCCCAGTTTACATGACCATCCAAAAGTCGCTTATTCAAGTGGAAATTATTTTTGACTCAGCTTATTAATAATTATTTTTGTCATGGACCCTAGCTACAATTGGGAAATGAACACCCTTTTTGACATCCTTATCTAGTCTAGGAATTCAGATTTCCTTGCTTCCATTCGCAGGGAAAGTGGATTTGCGCCTTGAAGTGTCCTCAGTAACTCCATTCAACTCTTGGGCTCTGGAGGAACTCGTGAGGGAAGAGTTAGACGTTGTTGACGCCTCAAATTCCGGCAGAAATTGTCTTGTGGCTTTACTTCTTTTTTCTTTTTATGGTGATTGTGCTTGCTAAAACCTCAATTTTAAATCTGAACCTGCATTATTTTTTTATTTAACTCCCACTAGAATATTTTGTTTTACTTGAAATGTTGCTGCATGAAATAATTCCCGTCATATTTTGAATGGCACAGTGTGTACCACAATTGTGAAACTGGCGAGTCGCAAACCACTACTCAAATACGGTCATATGTATGAAAGTTTATTTAAAACTAGGTTCCTTAGATTGCCATCAATCACTTTCTGCTGACAATTCAACTCTGCTAGTCGATACCTAGACGAAATTTCGTAAATAGGTGGTAAAATTTGACAGGGAGTGTAATATTTAGGAATAAAAGTGAATATGAGGCAGAGAGACGTGATGAACTGGGCACTAGACACCACCGTGACGGACGTTTGTCAGCCAAGATTTTGTTTTGGCACATCGCCAACTGTGCTCCGCTGACCTTGCATGCATGCTTCATCCGTAAACCAAACGTATGCGTTGAAAGAGAGTGATATACGTACACTCTGCATTACAGCGCCTGTTGAATGTTTCACGAAGTGCTTTCCGCACTTGAGCAAGAATATGAGCGGTTGCGGGGCTGCTCTGGCATATTGGGCGCCTCTCGAGATTCCAAGATATGCTCTTCTCCGCTCTCTGGAGGGCAGTTTTGGTTCCCGTAAAGTAAGCTTCCGTCTTTATTGGCCTTGAAAACTAAGTGTATGTTTTTTTGTCAAAATTCATTTACATCATTGTGTATCCTTGCTTTTGCTCTTACGAAAAGTTTGCATGTTATTTCGATTTGCACTGCTAAAACTTCCATTTTATCCTAACTCTACTGCACTCATTGTATTTGAAACATTTTTGAGGTATTTTTGACGGATTCAATTAACAGAGAAGTAATGAGGTCAAACCTAATTCGTAAAGCCATCCATGAGAAGCGATGAATGAATCTATATCACGCTTCGCAGATGAAAGGTGATGCAGTTCGACACAAGTGTGATATCGATATCAATGTACGCATGAAAATGCTTAAGCCGTACATAATGATTAGCAATGTTGGAGTAATTATCTGAAAAACACACTCCAAACATTCCTTGGTACAATGGTCACATTCGAGTAATCAACTAGAACTTTAAGAGTGTCTTAAAGCAAATTTTTCTTAAAAGTCTTGGACTTGGAGGAAGCATCTAGAGGTCTTAAATAAGACTTCACAGACTCGCGTAAACAGCCGGAAAGGCGCCAGGATCAATGCCCGGTATACGCCTGTCAAAGAGATTTCCTTGTCGAAAAATAATTCTGTTGAACACAATTTGCAGGGTACGTTTTGGAGCCTAGTTGCCAGTGAACAAATGGATGAAAGGACCTCTCTTAACACTCCTGGAATAACAGAATGTTTTAAAACGTCTTTGGTGCTGATCTCCGCAAAGAAATAGCATATTTACTCAAGTTTTTATAATGAGTTCGTTTCTACTTTACAAATTTAGATAAATGCGACGAAATTTATGGGAACGATACAAATAATTGACTTTTGGAGCTATGATTCTGAAAAGCGTTCAATCTTAAACCATAGTTATGGTTATTACTAGAAAACTATGTACTTTTGTATTAATTTAGGTTGTTGAAAGTACCACAATACCATGAGATAATTTCACAACTTCTATTTTATACTTCATGATGAAAATCTGTGGATTAACTCTTTTAAAAAACAGACCCATGCGATATTAATTGTTGCCTGGAATTCAATATATATACTTCCATAGTCGACACCTAAATATTTTCTCCACAAAAAAGCATCTGATTTCGGTCGCCAGATTTTGAAGTGTTGAATTCAGTTCAGGGAAATGACCCTTTCGTAGTGTTACTGAAAAAGGAAACTAAGACGGATTGAACAAATCACACTATTTATTACGTGTTCATAGGAGCTGGAAGAAATGTGTCAAAGTTTTATTAGACGGTCTTTGAAAAAATACTCAGAGTTCTCCCAAGAGGGTTTGTGGAATGTATGAACATTATTGTTCATCACATTTATACACTCAGCGCGCGTAAAAGTCTGTAAGATTTTTGCACTTTTCTTGTCGGTAGGAATTGCTTATAGTATTCCAGTCACCTTGGAATTCTATCATTTTTTTCAGAATTAGCCTTGTTGTCTCCGACAGAACAAGTTACACTTGCTTCACTTAGGTTTAATGAATGCATTCAGTTAACCCGCCTCTACGACACATATCAATCGAGTCATCCGAAGGTAATGGGTTACAGCGTAGCTTCGTTTTCGGGTAGACTTTATCTTCCCATCGCAATTCTTATTTTGGCGCCACGAATGTTCCTGCATCTTCCGTTTCTGCTTCATTTTACTAATGCGGTCGCTTAGAGATGCTCTCTAACTCTGTTGGCAATCATCCTCTGATTTGGCCTGATGCTGAAGTCCTCTAAACACGTGTAAATGCGAAGGTTAATTCACGGATGGAAGTCTCTGTATCGGGTATAACTTTCGTCCATGTATACAGGAGCAGTTTCTGACTTGTATTTCTCACGAGATACAAGAATTGTCAATAACATACTCCTGTTTTGGCTGCTATTACCCGCATGATGACCTTTACATTTACAGAAACTTTGTATCGTCACTTTTCTCAGTCGAACAAGGTTGGTGCTCGCTGTTATACGCGTCCTCCCCACCCATATATGGACCTGTGAAAGTTTTTTTAATTTCCCGTGAAAATTCCCGAGATTGCGTGATCTCAGCGGCTTTTTCCCATATTTGACCTATTTTTTGTTTTCTGAGATAAAGTTTGTATTTTCATTCCATAAATAATAATTGATGATGTCACACTGCTTACAGATGCTTATTATTTTTGAATGAAATGGATTAGCGTATTCAATCACTACACTTGCTGATAGGTCTTCTACTTTCTTTGTGTCATCTAAACTAGTCACCATCCAGACCACCGAATCTTTTAATTCGTTTTAGCACGCAAACCAAGGCTTTTGGTATTTTAAGGTGTTGTTTCTGGAGGGTGTAGGTTTTTTGTAGCGACAAAACTTTCACTTCACGTTGACATCCCTGCGTTTTCTTTACCTTTTGGCCCCGTGGGGAATTTGCATTGTGTGTTGAGGGTCTCAAATTTATTCTGGGAGAAAAGTTTGTTTAATTAAAGGTGTTTCCCGGAGACCCTCCACCCTCCCAAGGGGATGTGCAAAAGTCGTTTGTTAGGCGTAGAGTGGGTGGGTACTCTGCGTGTCCGGTGTGTGTGATTCTTGCATTGTTTATGTTTGTTGTCTATTCTTTTATTTGTTTAACAGGGATGACTAGTTTGGTTGCATAAAAATTTTCAGCTGAGACATAATTGTAAAAACACTCAAGCAAGTGAAATTTGCATGTGCATATAATATTAACAACAACAATCAATGGGTGGTCTAGAAGTTTTTTGTCTTCAGCTCTTGGTGTCTGAACATACGGCGGCTTCCTTCTGACAACTGTTCAGACATTGGTAGGGAAGCTTCACTATGGACTCGTCGACGTAAAATTGTCGTCCTAACACATAACTTGCAATCATGACTCATTTGCAAATCAGGTCCCTGATGATGAACTTCCCCTGGTCTCCTTTTTCGTCGTGAAAAAGGATCATTTTTATTAATTTTCTATGACGTTTATCAGCAGGACAATGGATGATTGCTCATGTTCTAGTCAAGTTCAAGTCATTAACCGCTTTCCAGAGTAGTCATAGTTGCCCACACAAGTCGGCTAAGGTGATATTAAAAAAAACGCCTTATTAATTTACTAACCGCTGTAGAGGGCCAGGACCGGCCATCTTACATGCCACGCTTCACTACGCCACTACCAAGCGCTGCGATCTCCTCTCACTTCATTCTATTCTTCCTTCCTTATGCCCCCTCCCCACTTCCTTCTTGTTCTTTCTTTAATGGCGTCCTCGCTTCTTTTTGTTCTACATTTCTTAGGCATCCTCACTTCTTCTTTATTTTTTCTTCCTTATGCTTCCTCACTACTTCCTTATTCTTCCTTCCTTAAAAGCTTTCTCAGTCCTTCCTCATTCTTCCTTCTTTATGCTTTCTCGCTCCTTCCTCATTCTTCCTTCCTTGTGCTTCCTCACTCCTTTCTCATTCTTTCTTCCTTGTACTTCCTCACTCCTTCCTCATTCTTCCCTCCTTATGCTTCCTTCCTTATGCTTCCTCACTTCTTGCTTTACTGCATGACTATCCAGCACTTCCGTCTCCCCTCACTCCTTCCTTTACTGCGTTACTATCCAACGCAGTTACTACTATCTAGTGCCTTCCTTCACTTATCCCTTATTTAAAACCTCATCTCTTGTTTTACCTGCCTCTTACAAGCTGTATTTCGAAGGCGTCGTACAAAGATTGTGTTGTGTTCGATTTTGTTTTCAATCTTTTGTTGTTAGTGGAATTTTCTTATAAAATTGAGTCGGGAAAAAAAGACACACGGGAATATTCTTGAACATCGTGTAACTGTGCTTGTTCACGTAAACGTCATTACATCACATGATATCCTAGATAAAATATAATATACTTGCATTTTAGACACTAGAAAAATTATTACGACCACAGTCCTGTTTATATTTTTTGCCGACCCGTTGTAAAATTTACAAAATGCTTGATAAAAATACTTAAGGGGCGAAAATTATTGATAGCTATAGCCGCTCTAGTAAAAAAGTTCCGGAGATTGTCCGTAAATTACTGATAATTTTTCTTGCGCGCTTATTTATGGTACTGTATATTCCAACGAATAATTAATCGAAGCGCTTCAAAAGTAACCTCAGCGTTCAAGAACAGGCCATCACCGCTTATCGATGATAAAAACAACTAATGCATCTTTATGTTAAGGTTTCCATTGAGTACGAGCTAGTCGATAAAGTTATCGGCTTGATGGCCTAAGTTTAGTAGAAAAGCTACGCTTCGTCTAAGTTGTGAGTCAAATTTAGTGTCTCGATAGGTTTTGATTTTGGATCTCTCCCGTTTTACTTTTGGTCAGAGAAACGTCATGGACGTATCTGTCTTAAAATATGTTATAACCAAACAATGAGTGAGATTTTTGTCTTAGAAGAGGTGTTGGAAATTAGTGAATGAAACAACACTTAAAAAAGTATCGTTTGATTCACATCTGATTCAGGCGAACGATTCGCTCAATCACTTCTTTACAAAGATCATATCAACATGAGTCCATATTCATACATTAACCTCTGCAATCGCTTGAATTTTACTCTAGTTCTTCAAGTGGGAATCGCCCTTTATCAGTAACTCCATATACCGCAACTTTCATAAAATATGTTAGCAGTGATGGGTGTACTCTACAAAATCGTGTTCGTTGGAGCGATTTTTTGTGGCCCTGATGGCATATTGGTTGTGTGTTTTTTCAAGTCTTTTTCATTTCAGTAAACCATGATGTACTTTATTATGCGTAGGGACACCATGCACACAAACCGGCGGCACTCCAGTGTGGCCAGGGAATAGAGGCCCAAATACTTTCAAGATATTCAAGATATTCAAGATACTGCATACGTTGCTGGCATCAATGTTTGTCTTCGCTATGTAACTTTTCCCGCGGCTGCGCTCACGATTTGAACGCTGTATCCTACCAGCTCGGTGCGTCACAGTTCTCTTCCATCTCCTATGGAAAACCGTTGTAGCACAAACTGCCGTCTTCTGGTTTCAATATGGGACCCCAATTGAACATGAATAAGCGTATTCGATCCCTATTGAATACGTCGGGGAGCTCGAAGTATTCTCCATTAACTGTCTTACGAGTGCATTGAGATGGGTGCTAAATTCGCATCGCGGTTCCTGCAGTGCGGCGCACTTGGCATCTACATATTGCTGCCGTGCGCAAAACAGTAAAATTATCCGTGCATAAATAATGAAAATTGTAGCACTTATGTGTTTACGTTTCAACCGTATAATCAGTGATTTTTTTATCGATGGAGTGTTGCTGAACCACTGCTTTGATCTTGTGGCCACTGTAAAATATGTTTAAGAAGGACTGGAGTGTATTTATGTCAAGCATCAAAAATCCAGGTGTGTTTTAGGTTAAAATATACATTCTGTGATCTATCGTCCTATATTGTACCTGAGATGTATTTGATTTCTCAAGGTTTTTAATAATTTAAATTAATTATTTCAATTTTATTTTTATTCGTAGGGCTGCTAAACTTCCAAGTGCGATTTTTTTCGTGTGTTGCCGCCTCCACCCAAACTTCTCGCCTGAAACTTCTGTGCTCGAGAAATTAAAGAGGTAATTCCATCCTAAATTGAACTTGGAGCGCGATAGACATTTTGATGTCCAAAGTGCCGTAAAGTTAGGATCTGCTGGGGAAAAGTTAATTAGCACATAACTTTGATTTAAAGTATTGTGTTTGGCAGAGACAGAAAGCTTTGCTCGAGTTTTAGCTACAAATATCGGTAATGAAAAATTACCACACTCCTGGTTTTATTTCAGCGAAAATAGTGCTAAAAGAGTCAAATGTATGCCCAGTACTGAAATTATTCAAATGGAACCAAATATTTCATCCCAACATGTCCAATTTTCATTCGAATTTACTTTACAACTACGGCTCTCGCAAGGTTCAAGTCGCATAGACCTTCGCACTGTAGTACGAGTCGTGTCTGGTGCTATCTCTAATGTTGCTTGAACAATATGTTCATGAGGGGTAAGCTGCAGAATTAATCGAGGTCATTCTGCCTTAATTAACAGAGGGGAAGAGCGAACTTTTATCCTTCTGCTGTGAACTTTTTTGAAATCCCCGTTCCTCTTCCTGTGTATTTGTGGGAAATATGTATCCGAAGGATTTATTTGTATCGTCGGTTTTGTTTTCATGCTATTATTTTGTTTCTTGATATTCGTACACCTTTTTCATTTGTTCGTTACTTCTAAGCATGTTGTTACTGAAGTGCTGCTATCTTTACTACCACTACTACTGCTACTTCTCAATAAAAATGCTATCTTTATTACGACGAAAAATGTGCAGGAAAGTTACACTAGTGAAAAAATGACGTTCTCACAAACTTTTCCCGTAGATAATAACTATGTGGAAATATCGATAATGCTCTCGTAAGTATGTTAAAAAGTAGAATGCTGGAGCACGAGTACGGACACGAGTATACATCGCACTCGATAAGAAACTACAAAATGACGATCTCAAAATGAATGCATGCTATGCAGAGCACGTGGTGGCGCTTCTCAAATCATTTAACCTTACTGTCTTTTAAACTCACTGAGCACCCTATAGCTAGGCATTCGGGATTCTATCTTTCATGCCTACTTTGCTTATTTACATTTACATGCCTTTTTCGCCGATTATTCTTTATCCTTTTTTTTCTTAACTTTCTGTTTCTACGCAAAGGAAATCTTGTGTGGGAACGCCCCTATACATGGATTCTACGTTTTCTAAAATCCATACTAAATGGTTCCTTCTTTTCGTTCTCTTGAGATCGCCTTCGGTGTGGCTTGGGACCTTCAAACTTACCAAATATTAATAACTAAAACTAACTCGCTTGAGATTCTTAAAGCACCACAAGGTAGAATCGCTTCCAAAAACTTCATGATCAGCTCAGTTTTCGTTGCGTTATTTTAACTTTTAAATTTGTTCTCGATTTTATGATGAACTTTTAGGCTTGTGGCGTTTCCGCAACCTTCCTGTTCATTTTTCAGTTTTCTTTAGGAAATATTCTTGGCATTTCACAATGCGTTTTAACCTGTTAACGGCCACTGCCCAGGTGGCCGGTGTTACATTCACACGACAAGTGTAATCGACAGCGACCGTGTGAATGCAACATCCACGCGGATATCATATGATGTCAATAACCGTTAACAGGTTAAGGACCGTAGTTTAATTTATGAGTTCTGCTGGGAGCGCTTGTGTTGTAGGTCCTTTGAGTGGCTCCTTTCTCAGGTTTCCTCTGTTATTGATATTCAATCAGTTTCTGTCATCAGCATCAGATCATTCATACAGCTGATTCAATAGTTCGCTCAAACGAGGACTGTAGCAACAATTGTTTTAAGTTGTTGAATATTGGCGTTTAGTTTCTGAGGGATGAAAAGCCGCACTTCAGCTAATTTTATTTTGAATAAAATGTGAACGGACTTACGCTCGAAATGAAGACGCTCTAAAATGTGTATTTTTGAGCTTATTTCTTTATTCTGCTTTGGAACATCGGATCTATTTTGAGAAATGAATCTATTTTAAAGCAAGAAATCTGTTAGTAAAATAATATGGCAATATTTCCAAGTTAATAACTATGGCAAATACGCAGTCGCACAAGTGGCGCCATATTTTTTGTAGTCAAAGAAACTAGCCCAATTTGTCGTCAGAAAGATGCTTCTGGTGCAGCTTGATAAATATAAGAAGGCGAATAAATAATTTCATTCGTCGATCAAGAAGGATTTCATTTGGTGCTTGAAGTGTTTTATTCAACATATTTTGGGTTCAAGGATTTCCTCTGTGCTACTCACAATGTAGCGCTTGTCGCTACATAGGGACATTACTAAGTTCATTGAAGAATGTCATGAATCTTTTCAAACAATTGCATTCCGAAAGCGATACCGTGGACTTAGCGTGAAGTTATAAAGTCTCTCAGAGTCCAGAGTCTACAATTTTATGTTCATCAAACTCTTGCTAGAGTCGCTCTATTTTGGCGTTACCTTTGGTAACATGGGTACGTTTTGTAACTGGTTTAGGTACCTCATTAAGAACGAGAAAATTGGAATTGGATATAAAGTTCTTTCGATAGAAAATAGTTTGCAAAAATATCATTTATAAATTTTTTTCAGCGCCTTCAACAGTTCCTTTTTCTTGTTTATCATGCCAGGAGCACCTACTATAAAGATCCGAATAGTATTTTAGCTTAATTTGTCTATCAAGGGAACACCTTCCTTAATTTTCTTCCACTCTATGTCTTACGCACGTTAGTTGAAAAACCTAGATGCTTCTTAGGTACGATTTCGAGAAATACTGAAATCTATGATCTGACTATATCCTCTTGTGGAATAGGGGCCACAGTGCCAATTTTAGACTGACGCAAGACCGTCATTTCCAACCCTCTCTATACAGGGTGTGTCAAAAATCAGCTTTTGATATTGAAGTTTTTTTTCCTGGTACAAGTCTGGTCAGTTCTCGAGGTAAATCATGGAAGATTATTGGACGACGTAAATTTAATTAAGATCGTATGTTCCGTAATCTACTCCACTCTTTTCTTCATTTCCACTAATGCTCCGAATGATTTTCACCCTTCTCCGAACACGTCCACCCCGCAGACTGATGGATTTAACATCACTGTGGAACATCTCAATCGGGATTCGGAATTTTTTACCACTTCCATCTGCTCCAAGTTTAATTCTGATGGGAGTGATTGTGCGTCGCGTTGGTTGAGTGGTCCTTGAGACCCCGTCTTCTGAATTATTGTCTCTGCACTCCTGCGATTTTGACGTACTCTCGATTACTTCCTGGGGTGACTTGTATTTAAACGCTCATTATAATTTCCAATGTTATTTTTTAGCGTTTTTATACGTCTGATGGCAATAAAAGTAGTCAAAGTTATTCATCAAAGAGTGAATGCGCTTTTGAGACACGCTGTGTACGTATCCAAACAACACACGATTAAATATGCCGTGATTGTACTCACGCGCGCACTGATTATCATGAAATACAGTTGTCAAGCCAGTAAGAAAAATTGAATTAATGCATTCGTCATGTTAGGAGTTAACACTACTTGCTATTTCAAAAATATGACGATTGACTGAAAACCTAATTAGAATAATAAGAAAATCGAGCGTAGTTGTAACAAACATTTACTTGCGTACTCAGACCAGCTGGTTTCGACTTCGTAAGTCATTATCAATGAATGCAGTTTGCACAATTAAAATCAATTCATACATTTTTATGGGGCTTGTTATATATCATTAGTGATAAAATTTTCAGTAGTGTCGACGGAATGTCAAGCTTGATTTTTTTTCGGAGGTTTGAAGCGACGCTTGTTGTGGGGCTGTTTGTTGATCCCTGATACCGCAGCTTCGATGTGGCCGGCGCAGTTGATTTCGCAGGGTCTGCTGGGGAGCAGCGCAGTAGCGCAGTGGTTAGGTCTGCTTAAGAACGTTACTGTCGAGCTCTGCAAGCCGCCATTTGCCCGTTTCTGGCTCTTAGAGATTATTTGCATAAAACTGTCAGAATACCTCTGAAAACTACCATCGCTACGAAGAACTGGCAAAGCCGTCCCGTGCAAATGCGCTTATTTTTAATAGGGTATGGATCATGATTTGACGACCAAATGATGCCCATGCAGCGTGTCAAAGAGAAATGCTGATTCACGAACCAAACGCAGTCATCAAAAGAGCCGCCAGGTCTGCTTCACAAACCGGAGGGTGCCGACTCCGGCTTTAACCGGTTCACATTATGTGAATATTTTTTTTCTCTCAACCGCTATATTCATTGGAAAGACGTAATAATGTGACGAAGAAAGCTCATAATTGCCAGCCGAGCTCGGCTCTCTAAGCCGACATTCGCCGAGGGCTGGTGCTTTCTTATTATATGCTTCGGTTACGATTTTGTCTGAGAATTAGAGTGTAAATTAGATAAAAAGAACTACGTTCCTCAGTGACCATGATACCATTTGGTCTTTCTAGAATTTTAAAGAAGTTATTTTCTCTTTTAAAATGACTTCGGTGCTCAGTAATTTTGACGGCACGGGTATTTTTAACGTTAAAATATCAGAACGCGTAATGTCAGTAGTAACATGGATTATTTTCAAATTCTCCCTCCTACCGCTAAACTTGTAACAATGCTGAATGTGTTTCTATGGGGCGGATCGAAAGATAAAAGACTTGTTGCGATTTAAGCCTAAGACTTGTGTCAGCTTAGTACCTTTGATTCTTTGTTTGAAAAGCTCCCGCATCACAACGCAACTCCCGTTGTTCTTAGAGATCTATTGAATTACGCACAGCTCCAACTAGAGCCTCGAGCGCTCTCACTGCCATGACACTGCAGCTGAGCCGGAAGGAAAAGATTCCAGCAAACAATTGTCGAGATGCACGTGGGAGTCTTTTGTTTCGTTGTTATACTCCGTGATTCTCTCGTGAATATGAGGGAAAGTTCTCGTGCTCAAAAATGTAGCGTTCGTGTTTGAACTTCTACGAGTAAGCTATTGTGTTGATAATAATGCTGGTACAAGTGAACATATTTGATGTTAATTCGATGCTGTTTTTTTATTAAATGAACCGTCCAGAGACTCGCTTTGATGTGCGTTGAAATAGCCTTTCGTAAAAATGAAGGTACAATTTTATTTCAACTAAGGTTGTAAATTCTTGATGTTTTTGAATTTCCGCCGTTTTTGAATCATACATGCTTCTAAGTTTTATTCACGATGCTCGCAGGTTTGCTTAATTTGCTCGAAATCATTTCTTGGCCCAATATCTCTGCTTGGCACAACTGCGAGCCCTTTCTATTCAAATAAAAGTATATTTTCAAAGGGCTGAACATTTTTAGGATTACAAGGTACATTAATTAACTAACTCAATGGCGGATATCGGAGAAACGTCGCAGTTCCTCCCATGAATCTTCGTTACCCAAAAGGAAGTATTTCTTTTTCGAATAATCATTCATCATTCCTTTCAGTATACTAAAGTTCTGTCGCAAGTATTAATCTCGTAGCAGTTGAGTGTGTTTTCAAGGAATGGTTGGACAAGACGGCAAGGTGCGTTGTATGTACACTCTACCGAGCACGCCTCCAGCTGGATGAAGATATTTGTTGTATGCATTGTTATGAATGTTCTTTCAGCAAAGAAATATTTTCGGGGAAAAAATTATATCTTTCCTGAAAACATTTTGGATTTTAGCATTAGGATTATTCAATTTCAACGCTATAAGAAATGATCGATTGTGCATAGCCTTTTTGCTTCATGCTCGTGAGGGAAAACAAATAAAATTTATTATTCATGTCAAGATCTTTTTTGGAACCTAAAGTGCTCCAACATTTTAAATCCATTGCCTCTGGCCTTGGTGCAATCGAAGGTGAAATTGCTCTCGTAAAATGTCACGAGTCCTGAAAAATTATTGTTGATTTTGTACTGGACTTCTGAACAAATCTAATTTAACACGTGAATGAATAACCTATTTCTTAATTAAAACTCCTACCACATGCACTTGTATATTTTTTTGACACTAAGTATACAAAAAATAAAAAATTATGGTTTAAAAACTTCTATATCTCCAACTCAGAAAGTTCTTCAGTCTGTAATATTTCGATACACAGAAATGTCTCAAACATCTGGTGATCTGTAGTTGAAATAGCAGAAGAAAAGGGAGAATAAATGTTCAGCTCGGTTTCCAAGCGAAGGTCAATAACCTTTCGCTTTGGGACACGAGCACTGCTCAGTCGAACGCTGTATGGCAGTAAATCTATAATTTTGCGATTCACTAGAGCGAGATGTTTTCCGTTCGTTTCCTCAATTGCTGAGAGCCTCCAAGACTCTATGACAGGAGCGCTAGGCATTTGAAGGGTGCTTCGAGGACGTCAAGAGCATTTGCCAAGTGCTTCATAAAATCGCACATGAAAAATTTCTTAATTTCTTAACTCTTCCTGCGAGTGATCACCAGGTATTGAGTCATATTTGGTTAAGTCCACATCTTTTCCGTGGGAAATTAACAACTGAGGATGATAGGTCCATAAAAAATATTCAATTTCGCTAATTTTGAGCTTCGAAGCATTTTCAGTACATGTGTAAAAATGCAGTGAGATCAAATTTGAATCCATAATGAATGAATAGAGAGAAGCCAGAAACATTTGAGTAATTCTCGTACTATTTTCAGAAAGCACTCGCTATCCATGCTATTCAGACACGGTTTCGATTTTCATATGAACTTTGAGTTACTCTTTATTGTAAGTTTACTTCTTCACAATGTTTCCAGTTTAAAAAAAAAAAACACTAGCGAAGTAACCAATGTAAAAAAGGTTCCTAGAGACGGCAAAAAAACAATAATTTTTTAAGACAATTATTAACGCAGTATTCACATTGTCATATCTATAAATATATCGTGCTTCAATTTCTTACGTGTCATGCTTCATTGCAAATGTGAGAATGTGCCGAGGAAACGACGTTTGTTGGCCGAAGAGGAGGCTCAGACTGTCCAAGGCCTTGCAAATGGTATCCCAGTAGTCGATACAGCCGGATATATTGAAAGGGACGCAACAACATGCGTAAATGAACCCTTCACAATGAATGGCAAAGACATACGGAAGAGAAGAACCAGAAACTAGCGGGACATGCGAAATTTACGGAGGCTGGTAAAGAGCCTTCCTGGAGCAACAAGGGCTGTAATATTTGAAGGTGCTGGGCGTGGGCCTGTATTCCAAAACCTCTGTTGCCGAGTTCTTGAAGAGGGGGTAAAGATTGTAAAATCCCATCGCCAGACCCATCCTAAACATCCTACAATTAGAAACGCATCGTTAGGGCTAAAAAATGCATGAAAATATACTTTTGTGATGTTTTTTTGCGGATGAAGCCCGAGGTATTTTGGATGGTCTCGATAAATGGGCCGGTGCTTGAATACTTCATGGAGCCTCTCGTCTCAGTCGCTTTTGGCATCATTAAAAATCATTGGTAACGAACTGTTAAGACAATTTCAAGTGTTAGAAGGTGTAAATATCACCAGCAAAACCTACACTCGAGTTTCTTGATAAACATTTGTCACCATGGTTAAATAACCCGCCAGTTACACACAAACGGGAGCTGAGATTTACCCATGATGATGCTGCATTGTATTTACTCATGGCTATCGTTACATTCCTGAATACTCTGGCCACTAAAAGAAAATATCTCCTGACATGAGCGTCTGCTTCAATCGATCTCAACCCCATCAAGCAACTCTGGTTCATCTTGAAAGGAAGGGTTTGTGAGGGAGGTTCCCAGTTTACATCGAAGAGACGCTGTTGGATAAGATCAAAAATCTAACTGAATGAATAACAGAGGCTCAGGTTAGGTGATTAGCAGATTCCATGAACCAAATAATGTTTCATGTGATATCCAAGGCTGGAAAAACGTCGACTCACTATGTCACTACTGTGTTCGCACACATGGCTATCATGTATTTTTTTTTCGTCAAGTGCATTAAATAGTGTTTCAAGGAATATACATATAGTGTTTCATCGATTCGCCGATAACATTTCAGCATTTACGATAAATCATGACCCAACAAAAAATGAAGCACACACATTAGTGGTTATAAATTTATTTAAATTGCACTGATACAATAATTTGCTTAGTAATAACCTCGTTTTCAGAGGAGCTCACTTCATTACTGTATCGTTTGCATAAAATATTTTGGAAACCGAACGTGCAATGAGGAGCGATACTCAGTTTAGATACGGGGTTAACTAATAGTCTTATTGCTTCTGCTATCATTGCTTCTATTATTATTGTCTCATTTCTTGTGTATTATTACGCAGTCTGCTTTTGAAACTTAATTACTCTGAATTTCTACTGTATTTTCTACAGAATTGTTTCCCTACAAAATTGTTTTCCGATAGAATTAGCATAAGCTTGATACGTACATACATACGCACACGTTTGAAAACGTCTTTCCTGTCCAGGGAGAATTTATTTTATGCGAAGAAATCCAGTTAAATATCGAACAGTACTCCTAAATGATAGAAACGAATAATTTGGTTGCTAACATTGGGGAAATAATTAATTTCGAAACGTCAATGGAAAATTTCACGGAGTATCGTTATGCTAATTGTATATACTGATCAATCGGTCAAGTCAAACGATTTCACTCACGCATTTTGGGGTAAAGATTTGCAATAACTTCTGCAGATGTGAGTCTGATTTGTAAGGGTGTAGCTGAGCGCTGCACTCCGACGCTAACGGCAATTTCCAAACAGCTTAGTAAATGCATACATGTGAATAGCGTATAAGAAAATCAAGTTTGAGGGTCTATTTATGCCCGGAAGCCCCGTCTTGAGTTTTTCCTTCCCTGACCTTGACCGAAGGCAAGATTATACTTCCGTTTTGGGACAGTTTATTTTCTAACAAAGGGCGATGCAGGCGGCTCTTGCGGTATCTTTTAACACGACTTTTGGGAACCATATTACTGTAGGTACGTCGTTGAATTCTTTGGAAATTGATGGATGGTTGGTTATGTAACTTGACTAAAGAATGTTATGCACTTGAATAAAGATGTCAGTATGTTTGTCAATTTCTTCGTTGTAGCTTCTATTTTCTTTAAATAATTCAGTCTGTATGGAAGCAAGTTCAATGAGAAGACGAATTAAATCCTTTAAAAGTGTTCATAAAATGAACTATGTGAAAATATGTAGTATTTGTCAAGCTAATTTATGTATATTTCACATTATATATGCTGCACAACCCTCACGTAAAAGCTTTCGATTGACGCGTCGTCAGTTTTCTGCAGCGATGTAGCAAGGGTATCTGTTCCAGCCAGTGCTATGCATATATTCTTAAAAATGACCAATGCATTGTGAAATATATTCGATTATCGGAATTGTTTTTTATCTTGAAACCACTTCGTTAACGCCAAACTTCAGATTCCTCGCGAGCAAGTCAATAGATTTAATGGGAACTTACGGTAATTTCATGACTTTATAATGAGCGAATGTGCGTTCGATCCTGGGTTGACAGTCTATATTTTTTCATCCACCAATGAAGGAGTATTCAAGCATTTTTGCCCATTAATTATTGATAAACGCTGCACAAAATACGGCACGAAATCGATCTCTTTCTTCATCTTCAGTAAGGGAGCTGTGAAAACAGCTGTAGTTGGCTGGTAGCGCGCGGCAGAAGGCGAATCCGGGACCGAGTGACGTAAATATAACCTAAGTAAGTTCGAACATATCTTCTAGCTGCTGGGTTTTTACGTCCACTTCTCGCCAAATCTAATTCATAAATTCAGACTTGAGTCACATCGATCTAAGGTGTCACAAAGACTCTGGAGCGATACATCTTGCTGAGCTGCGTGGAATAATCTGGGGCTTTGCAGCAATTTTCTTCCAACTCCAGGGTACAATGCACCTTAGAGATTGAATAAAAAATGCTTATCTTGGACACCACGGAGATTTTTTTTCGATTTCGTTATGTAACCGTGAAGGATATCGACTTCTAGAATCTGTCCATCAGTATGCCTTTTCGTCCGAAACGTGCCAGAAGCGCAAGACCGCAGCTTACCGAGCCTAATGCGTTATGATTGCTATGGGGCTCCTATTCCACATGCCGTGTGGGCGTATCAGTTCCCCGTTGATGCATTACCATTGATTCTGTTCGAGGTATGGCAGTTTTGAAGAAGGCAGTATCAGGAAAGTTGCACGTAAAAATGTTGATTGTATTGTTTCCTCGTTCAAGTACGGACCTGTGTAGGCCGGGTGTTGAATTCAGTGTGCAGCGAAGACGCGATGCGCATTCCTTATGTTTAGACAACTTATTTATTTTATTATTTATTCCCATAGCAACCCCATGACAGCGTATGTAATACTTGATTTACGACAAAAAATTTCATTGAATTTTGGAAATTTCGGCTTACCAGGGAAGCTGTGTACTGGATTCAATGAAATTAACTTTGTTTGAAAAGATGTGTTTGGAAAGTTCTTCTTCATTGATGGCAGGCTTTTATATCCCATAAATTCTTCGATAAATTTAAATAATGAATAATTTACAATTTTCACAGAATTAGAAAGCATTCTGGAATAAGGAAATGGACTGGAAGACTTATAGCGCGTCTTAGTAAACTTACTGACAGCTTTGTAGGTAATTAAATATGAACATGAATCATCTAATATCCTTCGACCATTTTGCAGCGTTGTTTCTGTAGATATCTAAATAATTTCCGTCAAAATGAAATAGCTTTCCGATATTCCTGAAATAGAGATATTGAGTAGAGCTATCATTTATCCGCCATAGTTTTGTTCACGCATCCAGAAAAATATTCATTAGTACGAATCGGATGATGCGTATCACCTCGTCTTCGTTCGCGTTGAAATGCTTGGGGACAAGACGTATATTTTTCTGACCAAGCAAAATATATAATGACCCGTCGCATTTAATTTTGTTCCTGCATTTTTGACTCTCATACGCACACGTTTTGGTTCAAAAATGTTCCTTGAAAGACAAGTGTATGTATCGGAAAAAATTCGAGACATGAGTACTACAATTCTAACGCAGCGTTTACCGACTACTTGTTTACTTTCTCGTTTCATGAAGACAATTAATTGCACTGATACTCATTTCATCGGTCGTATCATGAAATTCTCATTACAATACGTACTTATTTCGTCCTCACAAAGGGATTTAATCTTCGATATGGTTCTTATTCTGCCAGCAAAGTGTTTCTCCCGAGGAAAACAGCTCTAAATGATCTGTATGAAATCTTGTTATGGAGGTGTGATGTTCCTGCCGCCATCTGGACCAGCTTCATTTAATTCATTGGATCTCTTGTTTTCATAACGCACGAGGAATTACATTACATTAAATTTGGCAACAATGAGGTCACTAACTCAGGTGGCCGAACTAGACTTCCTGACCGCTGTCTAGTCAAGTATCGTATTGTTTGTAGGCTGCTGGAGTGAAAGCGCTGTGTGTCGGAAGGATTACGTAGGTGTGTTCGGGTACAAACGAATCTGGAAATAAATATTCTAAAAATTGATGCGCTGAAGCATGGTATTCGCGCAAGGACTAATTTCTTTTGATCGGCGTTGTGCGATTTTATTCCGATAAATTTGCCTGCTGTGTCTCTCCAAGATCTCCAACCAAACCTACAAGGATTGAATTCCCATCCTACACTTTTTGTCTGTGAATTCCTGCCACAAAATTGTTGAAAATTGCACTTACTTCGTGCAGATATTGTTCATTGAGATCAGTTGCATTCCCTTCTATTGCGAGGTTTTCCTATGCATGTCTGTCTTATATTGTATAGAGAGAGAAATAAAAATCTGTCCATTTCAGCTGCAGCTCTCTAAGCCTTCATTCTTTAATTTGCTAAGCCAATATTCTTCTCTTCTGTGATAAAATTTTTTGTCAATATTCGCTGTAGAAGTCATTTCAAGTTGTGAATCAAAACTAATTGACACGAGTAGATAAAAGTAAAAGCACACTCAAAGATGTGAGTTTCAATATATTGATTGTATTTCATAAGTCAACCAAGTCTTTCATAAGTTTTTCATGAATTTTTTTGCATGTCTCTCAGAATTTTGCACGATATTGCTCGTTTTGGCAAAATTGTGTAGTTGAATGTTAGGCTCAATTACCGTAGAGTTCTGCGATTGGTGTGTATGTCACCGGCAGAGAATTAAACCAGGCAGTACGTGCAATGCTGTCAAATTTCAGGCATTGTGTGAAATAAATGATTCAGTCAGTCGTTAGTTTATGTTACTGAACATCTATCAACTTCGCGTAATGACTGGAATGTTTAGACATTAAACGATCCACACAATGTGTTTCACGATGTGTTTTTCGATCTACCAGTAACATATACTCTTCGCAGGTTCCCCCTTGGTGTGTCGCCTTCTATCCATAACGTGGGGCTATTCACCTATAAAGGAACTCTTTATCCAAGGGCGCTTCCTTTGAAGGTAATTTTTTCGATGTACACAGTGCGCCCTGTATAAAAAACTATTTATTGGGATTGAGATGCAAAAATTAATTACATGGTACTAAAAATAAGCAGAAGCGGTTAAACTGAGGATTCTCACCCATAAGAACAATGTTGGTCTGGAAGAAGCTGCTCATTCAAGCGTAATGCGTCGACTCCTTCCGCACTTTCTTTTGTCTGGCAAGAGACTTTCATCGGTAGGCTCATCTCTTTTCAGAATATACGAACATGTGAAGTGCACATAACATTCAACTTCCTAAATCTTGTCGAGATTAGGATTTGAGAGATGAGGATTCAAGACCTGGTTCAGTGCAACCTTGGAGGTCAGCTAAGTACATCAATATACAAATTAAATCACTTTTTAGGTCCGATTCAAATTTGCACACGATACAAATGTTTAATGTTATTGCAACTTTTAAATGTTATGATTACTTCATTACTTGTAAACAAGTCGAGCGAGGTTGATTAATTACTGAACCCGAGGGATGAAATGTACCTTTTAGTCGAGACCTCGTCCAGGAAAGGGTGATGTGAAATTCCTCATTAATTTAGGAACGTGGAAACCAACAAGGTAACCCTGCAATGAAGGCTGATGTGCCAGTTGTAGAAGGGTCAATGTTTTAAGGTTGGTCGCGGGCCCGCCCGAGGTGCGGTCTGGTGGCCCGTTAATCTCTGCTCAACAAACATCGTCTGTTTGATCAAGGATTGCATTTGCGGGGCACATACACCGGCCGGCTGTCTTGCTTCTCATTATCAGGATTGGCCGTCTTCCTTTTTCTCATTATCAGGATGGGCCGTCTTCCTTTTTCTCATTATCAGGATTGGCCGTCTTCCTTTTTCTCATATTCGTGTTTGCATTCGCTCCGCGCTACGCTGTTACCAAGCCTCCCCGCTTGCGGTCTTTTAATCACCGAATTGAATGCTATTTTTGTACTATCTTCTGCGCATTTAGGGTGTTGCTCCCTTTATCGCTGGTCATCGCCCTTTATCGCGTGATAGCGCCATTGGTCGCACTGCATACCCTCCGTCGAATGCTGAGCGGGTTTTGTTAGATGTCTTTAATATCAACTCCGTCTCTTTTTAGTCGTAGTACAGTATATTTCTTAATTATTTATATAAGCTCGTTTTAAATTTTGCATGATGTTTTACTATTTGACTCAAGTAGCTGCAGCACAAATGTGTAACGGGTATTTAAGTAAGTTCAAATTATCGTACAATTCAGAACATCAACTGCAGCACCTGCTACCCCAACGTAGGAGTTCAGAATCATTTTATATGAGCTAAAATCCCATTAAAATCAAAGCTCTAAACGGTACGATAAGCCTAGAAGCTGAGTACTGGGGAGCAGATACTGCAGCGAATGCACATGGAGTGAAAAATGCAATTGTTGGAATTCGATTTAATAATTTGAGCGCCGATTGCAGGTTACGAACTAATCCTATTGTTGTGATCAACAAGTATGGGAGTACTATGGACTTTTATCTTTTACTTGACAGAAAAGATATATATAAGGGGTTTTAAGCTTCATTCTCAATTTAGTTTCCTGCATCTGTTTCCGCCACGTAGTGCTCTCTTCCGATGTTTACTGACGGAGCTCTTGCGTTCATTTCGGTGAAACATTCAAGCCTTTATTTCCGATCGTCGGGGAGGCTTGAAGGGGGCAAGTGATTGGGTTAACTGAGGGCTCATCCTGATGTTGCTCAGGTACAACCTTGTTGGTGGAAGACTAATTGCATGTATGTATATCTGACTTCATATTATGCCATTGTTTATATCAGGCAGCGAAAGTAACTAGTTTTTATACAAATATGACGTATATTTTAGAAAATTGTTGCTTCAAATGTTCGAAGAAAATTCAATTTGTTTTCCATCAAAGCAAAATTTTGGCTTTTTTGGACGAGTATAAATTCGCTGACAAGGCGGCGTCCCCCGTACCGCCTGCAGGAGAACCAGTTACAGGATTGCAGAGCCAGCATGAGCTATGAAAAAGCTCAATATATTTCATACCTCTCAAACTAAAAAAACGAGGGGTTTCTGCTTGCACTTTATTGCAGGGTGAGTTCTTAGTTTATTTCATTCAAAACTGCGAGACTTCAGCTGAAAAAAAGACGGTCTGTCCATTTCTGATGTAAATTAAGGTCAACGTGTGATCTCGTTTTATTTGAGTGCAGTTTACAAAATACAACAGCTTTTATCTACACCTTAATATTATGCTTATTATTATAATATCAAGTTTCTCGAACATTGGTCTCAACCTCAAGTCCGTGTTGATGATTATTTTCCATATTTAAGACCATTTGCAACATATGCTTGAAGAGCTAACGAAGCATATGTGCGCCGTACCTATTTTCCACGCTATAGATGAATGTGTACGGGCTAACTAATTATGATTTTTTGGTAGAAAATAACCTCACTTTGATGTTTCAAAAATGATTCAGGTACGTTTGTTTCCCATTTTATGGCCTATCGTAATTATTCGTTATAACTGATCGCTCGTGCATCGAAGAAAAGGAGAGGAGACTGAATAACATTGGATTACTAATCAAGTTCCTTCGAGAACTGCACGACATTACGCGTTAAATTACAATTTTCTTAGAGATCTTTGGTAGTTTTGAATTTTGAGCGTGGTGTCGGTGGCTTCACCTCGCTGGCGGAGTCATCGCTCCAGTGATTTTGAAGGCTGTAGCAAGGGATACGTCAGTGCGGGTCTCCGTCCCATAAAGAAACAAGTAAGCCCGCGGTGGGGAGAAAGTTCCTCCGGTGATAAAGAAGGCTTTGTAGAGTAATAAAAGCCGGACCACTAACTTCGTTAGACGTTGCCGATGAACGACCAGCCCAATTATTATTGCTAAAGCCAGTATTGATTTGCTATTGTCCGGGAAGTTTTCCTGAAGAGCAAGATTTCTGTTCAGGCAAACTCGCCATCACCACATTTCTGCTAAGGTTCATGAGGCTAAAATCGCACTGAATATCATTGTTTGAAAGCGCTGTTTCCTGGTACAAGTGAATGAAGAAATTGTGTGCGAGATCGAATTTCAAAAGACGTTTAAAATTGAGGCTCAGCTACTTCAGGTAACATCGAATGTTACTTTTTCAATGATGCAATATCAACCCTGCATGATCATTTTTTAAGGATTTTGAATAGTGAGCATTGTTCGTATGGTTGGTGTTTTGCAATTTCAGCTGAATTTGTTCGTAAGTAGTGCATTTCCTTATTTTCTTCTCATTTACTCCTTGGAGTAGTACATTTCTTCCTCCTTCGTGCACGATGCACCGTATATTTATTTGCTATTTTTCTGTTTTTATTATTTCTCTGTTTCTATAATGCGATTTCATTCATTATTGCTTCACTCATTACAACTTCATTAAGAAGGCCTACCCGTACCAGTGCTTCCAGACCACTGTGGAGTATTGTTTTGCGATTTCATATTCCTTGGGTTATTGTTCAACTGAAATTGGCGAACAGTCGAGCTACTTATTTCCTGGATTATTATTTGTGGCCGCAGTGCCCATGGGGAAGGCGCGGTGAGCTGCTGGCAGATTTGGTTGGAATGGGCTTGTTGCACGCTTCGTAATTGAGACTTCATTCCATTCAATGTACACTTTCTTCACTTGTAGTTTTTGTTGTGGTGTAATACAGAAACCTTCAGTCGATCAGTCATTCAATGTTTATTCGGACTGTGGAGGTACCCAATGTTTATTTTTTTTTTGCATATACGAAAGATGTTTCAAAACTTCAACGCTCCTTGCAACTCAATCAGTGTTGTTTGATTCAGTTAGCTTTGAGTAAGATTTTGGGAAAAGTGTAAAATTCACTTTTTATACACAATTGTAAAACTTTACTCATCGAGTCAAATTCAAAACTTCCACGTATGCTTCAAAAAAATAATATTCAACTAGTAACAGTTTTTCAAACTTACGAACCGTACTGATAGTTTACAACAATTTTCATTAACGAAAAACCAGCATTCCTTTAGAGCATCAGTTACTTGAAGGCTGATGAAGAGAATGCGATTGCACGCGCTCGCGTTGGAAGGCCTGCCCCCATCCCTTGCTATTCGAGTTGAAGTTCGTGCACAAAATGTGCATCAGATCAGATTGCCGTGCATTGAACTCCAGCGGCCTCTTTCTCCCTGGCCTCGACTGGTGATAAGGCACACCCGATCCTGGCTCTGCTGACCACAATCCCCTCGGGGGGCGCACGCCCCTGCACCGGGGGCACCGCTCCGTCCAGGGCTCCGGTGCTGACCTGCAGCTGCCCCCGTTTGCCATCCCTGGGACGAGTTTTCTTCGTTAGAACACAAGTAAATTTCGCGACAAAAAAGTTGTTCATGTGGTAAATGAATGGCTTCGTAGTGATATTTTGCCGGTGTGTATTTAAGAGCGGTAAAAGGAAGAAAGTCGTACCTTCTCCTGTAAAATATGTCTGGCTTGAACTCGGTATCTTTCCAGTTGACCGTTCAGTTTTGGGCGCGTGTGACTGGAAACACACGGTCGTTAAAAACTGCTCCTCAGTGAAATTTACTCTTCACGTTTTTTAATAACCAAAGTCTTATAATTAGGTTTACATACTTCGATTCGATGATTATGTGTAGTTTTGGATTTTTGAAATTTACTTTCGATTTGGAATGCTGTTATTATACAGGTAAAACTATTGCTTACAGCGTTCAAAATGATCCGAACTCAAATGACCACCTGCATTATCTCACTCACCTAAGTGCGAGCCATTCATTCTTTTTCACTCTTGTATCTAATAGTGAGGTGATGAACTGTATTAACACATTAAAAATCAAGTCAAATGGAATTAAAACGCTTTCTGCAGAAGTATCAAAATGCCATAAGAGCTATTGCGCTCCTGGACTGTAATGAGCACACTAACGACTCTTTCAAAAGCATAGGAATTCTGAAATTGTCAAACCTTTATCAATTTTCGTTGGAAAACTTTATGTTTAAAATCTTTAAAACCAGCGGTGATACAAATCTCTATGAAAAAATTGTGATACAAATCTCTATGAAAAAATTTCTACCCAATTCCATTCCCAAGATCGTATCACTAGAAATTGTTATAAATTTGTACTTCCTTATTGCTCACGCACCAAATCCCACCTTTGCAATCTCTTTGCAGGCACTAAATTTTGTATTTTAGAATTGATATTCTTGTTCGAAGAGTGTCTCTGATTCAATTCTAATTCATATAATCTTACTGAAGGATCGAATGGAATAAAATGTAGTACTCGAACTGAAAAAACGATGAAATTTATTGGAACATACACTCGTCCCTTTCGCAAAGCCCTCGCGTATACTTGAGGCAGCGCCCTTCCCGATTTCCTCCCCGATTTATGCAGAACTTGGTAGTGTGCGACGTGCTTTGTTCAGCCTGCAGAACTCGCTCGCTCTTTTGTGACTTCTAAGAACGCCGACAAGCAACAATCGGGACCGACACGCTCGCGATTTTACCGTACTATTTGTACTCTTTTCGTCGAAATGCTGATTTTTTCTCGTCAACAGCGAATACTTCCAAATTTGAGCAGGAAACATTTTTACAATTTATGGTGGCTTATTTACGTAACCACAGAGATTGTTCGTGTGTTTAGATGCCAAGCGCCTTCAAATAGGCGTTCTCATTTTCTAGGCTTAAATTTTCTTTCGCGTTTCGGTTCTGTAATTCGCTTGACTTATTCACAGTATCTAAAAAATTTGACTGATAAGCATACATATGTCCTGCATTCTTCCAGTGATTTCACTTTCCAACTTTGTACAATTTTGCTCATTTTTCATTGAAGATGACGATACTTGAGCTGATGTTGTGTACACTACCTGTTTTGTATATGTAGCTTTCTTTGGATGAATGGGTACATTTTGGGCTGAGACGAGTTTCTGTAACATCTAAAGAATAATTGAGTGAACCAAAAGTTATTGTTGCACTTGTATCACTCGTTTTTCACTAGCGCTTCTCTTCCGAAAGAGGGGGCTACCCGATACGATTTTAATTTAATTTCTGATTACTCGTCTTCTGAAAGAGCTCCCTGCAAGGGTTTCTCGTGAATAATTAAATGAACATTTTTAGGATGTGCGTTAACAGGGCTCGTCCTCAACGCCATGTCCTGCTAGCTTAGAGCTCTTGATACAGCCACCCTCCGCAGAATTACTTACTCTTATTCGTCACTAGAATCTTCTCCGATTTCGTTTCTAAATTAGCAAGAATAATTAATTATGTTAGTCTAGAGCTCTTGTGACCTTGGGGAGCATCTTCTGAGTGTTTTGCCCTCTCAAACCCGCCTTATCTTCCAAGTCTTAGCCCTGAATTTTTTTCATTCGTTTCACATGCTCAGGATGACTCTTGAACCTCGTTATCCAATGCAACGATAGCAAACGTGTCATCGCTCAGCCTATCAATGTCGCTGCTATTGATTTCATTCTTGTGATCCTTTGCTCTTCGGGGATTTCCTTGTTCCAGCCTATTTGATACGAGGTTAAATTTTAAAGAAGGCCTAGTGGTCGGAATGAAAATGGTATCATATATTATGCCTCTAGATTGTGTGCTATCGAGTAGTACGTGGTTTGAATGATTCATTTTTACGTGTCAGGTAGCAAAAAGAAGCATGCGCGTCCCTTTTTTTCCTCTTCCTCCCTTGGTTGCCCTTTTCTTCCTCTCCCTTCTTAACTTGCTGTTTCTATGCACAGGGGGATCCTGTGTGGAACGCGCCTTGTTTTCTATAGTCCATACTAACCGGTCTCTTCTCTTTCAGCGAGACACAGACCTAGTCACTTTTGAAGGTCTGTACTGTATTCTTTTCCTATTCGTCATTATATATTTATATATTCGTATTTTCATGTTAACTCATTTTATACCCTCATGTTTATAAAGAGCTTTTTATATTATTTTAAACTTGATAGTATAAGCGCCAAAGTGGTGGAAATATGTATGAGACCTTTATGGTGACCTTATGCAGTGTATAATTACGACTCACGTGGCTTGCAATCTTGATAAAACTTGTAAGAAGTAAACCAGAATTACAAATTTTCAAGACTATCTCGAAATTATTTTTACAATTGAAAAGGTAGTTCCGTTAAAAAATTCTTTGGCGCGAAACGTATTGTGAGATCGAATATATATACCGATTCCCTTACGATCAAAGTTCTATACACAAATTTTCAAGGAAATTTGTACCATAATAAGAAACTTCCTTACGATTTAATTGGGTGTTTCATACTTATTTCACCACTTCATGTGATGGAAGCAGGCCACTAGAGGTGCATAGTGTTGACCTCGCACTGGTCCCTGCTGCACAGCCCTGCTCGAATCTGACTTGAATGTTTATTACTGTCACTTCGGAGACATTTTGTGCACAGTCAGATGAACAGTCCGGGTTTTGTGTCTGATAAAACTTATCCTAGATTGCATAATCTAAATAATCCACTGTTGTCATTCAAAATTCATTGCTGAAGAAAAACGTGATTGCTTCTACCAGAAGTTACTAAAGGGTTTTTAAAAGACTGCCCGCAGACACTAAATATGGAAAATGATGAGGAAAATAGCATGAAAAATATAAGTGTGACAAGCTCAAATTAACTCAAATTAACGAACTTGAAACTAACAGCTGTTTTGAATGCAGTACTAGAGATCCAAAGATGGTCAGCTAGAACATGATGCTATCCAAGATGTCGCAACAACATTTGGTATTCTTTTCCTTGTATTATAATTTGTATTGGATGTTGAAATGTCCTATCAGGCTTATTTTTAAACATTATTCCTATTGGTACTCTTACATTCAACCTCCTTTTTCAAGCTGTATTCCAAATGGCATATTCCACAACTATTCCGAGAGTTCGTAAATTCATGTTCGGTGCGTGTTGAGAGTCCGTCTCGCAAACATTCCCGTCTTGTTTGTATTTTGTTTTCTTTGCATTTTTGTCTGAGTTTTTTGTTCGCCTACAATATTTTTGCACTTCGTCTGCATTTGTTTTCTGCATGGCTAAGATTATTCGTTCAGCGAGAGTCGCGCCCTCTGACAGCGCTGCTGCAAATTTTGTGACGCGTGGCGCATCACGTATGGAAATATTTGTTGAGGGTTGGAATGCTGAAGTGATTCAAAAACGAGTACAGCCATAATTATGCTGAATTTGTGGTGCATTTTTGAAAACTTTGAGCGAGGAATGGGACCGAGACTAAGCTCCCAATTTCAAGCAAATTCTAACTCGCAATTATTGCAGATTTTTCCAGAATGTTCAGTGTTTAATGATACCCGTGGGAGGAATCTTCAAATTTAGTAAGGTTGTTATTATGTCCTAGATGTACACGCGAGTTTAAAATACCGTTAATTTTCCACAGAACTGGAAAAACATCAAGAAAAAGCATAATGAATGACCAATATACTCTTCACTTGAGTGAAATTTTTCCCTTATTGAATGTCGGCTCCGGGAAAAGTAAACAGAAAGAAATGCCATTACTTTCACTTTCGTAGACGGAAATGCAATCTTCGCGGAGTGGTAAGTCGTATTTTTAGTCGTTGGAATTCACCACACGAGCTCAGCAGTAGCGAATAAAAAAGAGGAGAAGACGTAACCAACCAAGTGAAATTAGACCGCATGGAGAGAGTCTGTGAGATCCGCTATCCCTCTTGTGCACGGTGCAGTTCCAATCAACTAGTATTGAAAACATTCTATATCCTCAACTCTATAAATGCTGCTCTATGTGTTGTTCAATTGCATATGAGGTTACATGTATACAAACATGAAGTAAACAACCTCCGCAGTCACACAAACAAAAAATAAGCATCGAGCGATCAATTTTTTAATATCTACTCACCTTTTTGCATTGTGAGCATCCTTATCGCAGAAGGCAACTACCAGGAGACGTCAACAATGCTTTAGACAACACTCGGTGGGGGACGAGAGCCACGAGAGAACAAGCTCTCACTCGGTTCATTAGTACAAGCACCCCCTCAATTTGAGCTATTGCGGGGCTCAGATCGCATGTCGGGCAGGAAGGACAAACCCTTAATTTCCAATCTCGATTTGAGAGTGCTATCGAACGGAATTTTTCACGTACGTCATATTTTATGACTCACCCTTCAGCGAGTATGTCCATTGAGTGAAAATTTCCCTTCGAGATAAAAATATTACCTATACGGCTATGTGTTGCTTCGGAGTGCGAGGGGGATGACTGGGTATTAGAAACCGAGATACTTTTAAATTAAAACAGTTCGACTCCTTTCACATTAAAGATTGTTTCATTCTATAAGTATTATTCCTCGAGATGCACAGGGTAGGCTATAGACATTAGGGCTATGTTAGTTAGGTTTGTCTATCCTATGCTATGGGGACTGTTTTCCTAGGGGCATTGTTAGGTTGTCTCAGCTCTTGTTAGGGCTTCTGGACTTCCCTCTTTCGTACCCACTTTGCTTCTTTGCATTTTCATGCCTTCACCAGTATTTCTTCTTCTTCTTTCTTAACTTCCCGTTTCTATGCGCGAGAGGTCTTGAGTGAAAACACACCTGTGCGTAGATTCGACGTTTTCTAAGGTCTGTAATAGATGGTCTATTTTTTCCGCTTTCTATGTATTACATTCCATGTGGGTAAGGAACCTTTAAGCTGATAATCTAACTTAATTTGTCAGTTTTAAATCACGGCCTCTTCTACATATTTTGAAATCATTTCTGGTTTTGGTCGTGCTGGGGTACTGGAACGATGAGCGCAGTTTGCGTGATGCTATTTTTGCTAAGAATTAATTTCGATTCCTTGATGTGCTCTCGCCCTGACACCCAGCCTCCCAGGTTTCTTAGATCTCTAGGCTCGATTCATGAGTCGTGATCATCCAATACGAGCCGTCGGAACTCTGAAAGTCTCGCTTTTCAATTGAACACCTCCAGCTCGGACGCCCTTATTTTTCGGCACAGAAGTATCGTATTACTTTTCCGAAGAATTTGGTTGGAATGGCAAGCACGCAGGTGCGATGGAGAGACGCATCAGGTAATCCACTTCGCTGCCAGTCGAGCTCATATCCGACTTAAGTCTTTTAGTTCTAAAAATTCTACATAAAAAGAATTATTATGCAGGCGAAATTGTTTGAATTGAACTTTATATACTTTATAGAAGATCGTGATGATTTTACTCAGACGGTAGAGTATGTTGTATCTGTTATTTTTGGTCGCTTAGCTCCTCTTTTTTTGGGAAGTAGCTGAATGTATAGTGGCGCTCTTCAGTGCGCCCTCAAAGACTTAGCCACCTTTCACCCTTGAAGGTAGCTTTAGGGGATTTTGAGCGGCTTATGGATCGTCTTGTTGATGTAGCGCAGTAGTTCCAAATCTTCTTTACGCTTGCGCCTCTCAACAATTTTAGCGTAGCCTTACATCGTCTACAAATTGATAGTTGTTCTAGGGTCGAGTAATGAAATACATTTATTGTTTCGCAGTAAAATAAGAAATACGTAGATTCCTTGTCTTCAAACTGGACACTTCGAGCAGTTGACCAAGATTTGTTCTTCAATTTGAGATGATCGACTCATAAAAATGCTCACTACAGGCTCGGCCACGCTTGTCGTAAAACATTCAACGCAGCGCGCCTCACGAACATGACGCAAGTCCTTTCTTGTATCGTGGGGATTTGGCTTCATGAAAGGCAGGCGGGATCACCAATTTTTTCAAAGAATCTACGCATGACTGTGTTAATTGGTATCACCCTACAGAGATGCAGCTAACCATGTGTCATGAGCTTCATACAGTTATATCATCTTGAATATCTTGAAAATGTTTGGGCCTTTATGCCCTGGCCACACTGGGGTGCAGCCGCTTTGTGTGCATGGTGTTCCTTTGCATATCCTCGAGCTGTTGAATGAGACCGTTTCCCTCCGCCGTCTGACGATAGAGAGGCAAGGGCGGCCTATCAGGGATAGTTTGTAGAAAGTTATCCAGCTTCTTCTTGAAGACGTCCAGGGAACCATCGCATTCTCTCAGATCTATAGACAGAGAGTTGAAGAGTCTGGGTCACGACTATCAGGGACGATAGTCGTGGCAATGTTTCGAATCTCAGCTGTGGGACGGAAGAGATAGCGGTCACCCTAATTTTCAGTTTAACCTTTCTCTTTTGGAGGTTGCTGGCAAGTTAGTTCAGTATGGACTCGTGTTTAAGAAAAACCGCTTCAACGTATTAGTCCTACCACCGATCTGAAGGGATGCTTGGTCTGGATTCGGCCTAAATAGAGCTTCCGCGATTATTTCTCCTAATTACAGTAACTCTTATGGTAAAAGTTAGGGTAATAATGAAAATTTTCATGATAATACTTCATTGATTGGTGCTAGTTATAGCATTGTGACACTGACAAGTTGAATAGGCACTTATAAGATTACTCACACTGAGGGAAGTGCGCAAGCAAAATTAGAGTGATAAAAATTATGATAATTATTACAAAAGTTACGATAAGTATGAAAATGTCAATGAAAATGGAACATTAGTGTGTGCTTATTATGACACTAATCAATTTGAGACACACTTGTTCGTATACTTATGAAGTTAGAAGACAACGAAATTGCTGGCTTCTCATTCTTTGTCGTTAGGGAGGCTAGCATATACATAGATCTTGGAGTCGGCCTGCCGCTCCTCCTGAATTCTCCACACAGCAATACATCTCGAGTACTGCAACGTCCACTCACTGTGGCTTAATTAACTACTGTACTAACGGCCAGAAAAAATACTTTCCGTTCATATGTTCAATAATAAGAATTTCTCATCAATAACTTTACCTGCAGAACATCAGATAATTTTCTGGGTTTTGCAACCGCTTAATAGCCTTTTTTGATAATAGACTTGAATCCTTAGATTGTTGGTTTATATCATAATTTACGAAAAATGAGCTACGTTTACAATATAAAACTGGAAAAATTGCAAATATATATCACGATCCTTTCATCTACGTCGCAAACGGTGGAGTGGGATGCACTGCCATATTTCTTCAATTATAATATTCCTAGGCAGGTCTTGAGCCGTAGTGCTTTTTGAACAAAATCAAAGTTACTACCTTTTTCTTAAAAAATGTAAAGAACACCGTTAAAATGGTTAGTCGATGTATATATTTCTTTCGTTCTCTTTTAGTGTCATGTTCATCGACGTGTCACTATAATTAATGATCGGATTTAAAGAAAATACATTGCCTTCCCTATTCTATGTAGCTTTCGGGTCCACTTTACTTCCTTCAATTTTCACACTGTCTTCGCTATCGATCCCGTCTTTGTCTTGTCTTCTTCATCATTCTTAATTAACTTGATGTTTCTATGCGCAGAGCATCCTGTGTGCTCCCCTCTCCTTCAGCTCGACATAGCCCGAGCCAAGGGCTGCGATCTTAACTAATAAATTAATTACCTTTCGTAGGTCGCTTTTAGGCTCTACGCTAAAATGTTAGTCTGCAACAACCTAAGCTCTCTAATTTTGGCTCTGCTTTGAAGTTGTTTTTTTCCATTATTGCTAATATTAACTTGCCTAGCAATAATTACATCTGTAACGCAAAAGGTGAACATGATTACAGAAATCTTAACTAAAATTTTTCGCTCGCGAATTTTCCCTTAGGGTACAATTTCTGTAGCTTTTTAATCGTTATTTGATTGCTTTCCCTCATTTAACAAGGTTTTTACGTCGCCGTGGGAGACTTTGATGAAATTATAACCTTATAAAGCGCCGTCCCTCTTCAAAGACTTTTAGCTCCAAGTAGTCTAAAATCGACGATGATTTTTCCATCGTTAGCTAGATTGGCAACTTCAAACCCTGCGTCGGAGTTGGCATGAGTCCGGTTCTCTCTCGCTCACGACTTCAGCTCGCGAGGCCGTCTTCACATTTAATGACTGGGTCACTTCTCTTTGGTTGACGTGCACTAGGGCTGATCGAAGTCTTCGCTCACGAGCTGCTCAGTCGGCTCAACTTGCTGGTTCCCCCTAGGAACAAAGTGCCTTAGTTTTTTGTATTCTAGCAAAGCTTGTTCAAGTGATTACGGAATCTTATTTCAATTTTATAATTCTAAGAACGTATCGAAGTATTGATTTAGGGTTATTTTTTTATTTATGTACCCGTAGATCAGCGATGCAACCGTTTCATGTGGGAAGCATGTAACCCATGGCACAGAACATGGAGAGAAACTTCTCAATTTTGCGAGTGTTTGAAATTTCGTTGATTATCAGACAGTTCAATGTGTCGATGCATGTACAGATTTAGGCGACTTTACTAGTGTAACTGATACAGGCAGTTCAGTGGCCTCGTACTCCTAGAAGATCGTCCCTTCAGTAAGCGTACATATTGTAGAGGCACACAACTGACCACTACCCCTCTTTTCGTTTCAGACAGAGGGTGCGGACATAGTTGAATCAGCTATTCTGAAATGCTTTACTAAATTCCTCCTTCCAAAGCGTCTGCATATAAAGTTCCGTAGCGAATCTCCTGTCACTCTGCAGTCGAAAGAAACATCACGGGGATATCAAAGGCTTTCAAACTGCAGTCAGATTGATTTTCATGTTTAATGAGTGCTCACAATCGACTATACGGGCAACCGATTTGTCCATATTTCCGTTACAATTTGAGGCATGACATCTGCTTTTTACACTTTGTTGTTATTGTAATGAACTTCGACTGTCATTCATCGTAAATATATTTGTTTTGAATTAAGAAATTGAATGGCACTCGAAATGTTTTGTTGGTTTAATTATTTCTGCATTGTTTTTTACGTTTGAAGTAAGTGCCGTGTGCCTGAAACCTGAAACTCCCGTGAGGAAACTAAAACCCAGAGCTTCGGGGGAAAAAGCGGCTTGCAAAAATCTATATTAATTTAAGGGAATTACCTTTTGAGGAATACTTCATTCTTTTTCTTATCATGTACGCGTGTAGAGGCTGCTATTCATTTAATTTGCCATATAAGGTTGGCCATTTCGCAGCCTCGTGCCTGCAAATTTTTCTGCGTGAAAAATCGAGAGGTAAATCTTCGCGAGGAGCGGCTTCTTTTTCGAATATTATAGGAAAGTAAGCCGCTCAACATGACTTTCATTTCACGAATATCCCGGCTCAAGATATCATGACAGAATTCTAAGCAAATTTTTGGTAGAATTTTGGTAGAAATCCAATCAAATTTTAGCAGAATTTCAGTATATTTTGGCCGAGTTGAGGTAATTTTTTTTATAAATTCAACCAAATTTTGGCAGAAGTTCAGCGCATTTTTCAAAAATTCTAAGCGAATACTTCTCGACCTGCTCCGCGGCCCTTGCTGTCACATTGTTTGCTGGCGCTGCTGAGACACTGAGCTGATCAGAGCCCTTGAGTCTGGCCAGACCTTCAATTAGCGTTGGTTTGGAGGCTGTATTCACTACTCCAAAGACTTCAAATTGTGTATTGTGTTCGCGGAGAGATTTTTTTTTTATAGCTCCCACTACACTTTTCTCAGTATGTTGTCCAACGTGAGTGTGATCCTTGTCAGCAATTTAGCACATCTGGGATTATTTTTTCTCCTTTTTCTTCCTTGGTTTTTGTTCATAGTTCTTTTGGGCTCATCATTTTATTTATTAATTCTTAAATTCAGTGTATATTTTTCCAAGAAGTTATTGCTATAGCAAGCATAGCTTCGGCCTCCTGCGTACGTGGTTTGAAATTCTCCTCATCAAAAATACTTCACAGTTGAATGTAATAAGTTGGGTTCCTTTTTTAATACCCTGTTAAATAATAAAAGTACCGTATAGTTTCAGAGTGAGGACGCCCTAGGACCCTCATGAAAAAACGATTTCTAGATTTTTTTAAATTCAACCCATTACATATTTCAGATTGATTTACGTAATTCGCACTCAATTGAGTGACTCTTGCCTATCTCATAGCGGCTGGTTATGAGTCCGCTTCACAGTTTGTGTTCGCGTCCCGCTAGCTAAGGACGTTAGAGCCTCACTCAGAGGGACCAACTTTAGCTAGTTCAATTTTCGACTTACAATGAAGTGTGTCCTCAAGGAGGCGTGCTCGGGACCCTAGGCCTGACCTCTCTCCAGTGATGGGACCATGAGCTCGGCTGTGAGGTCCCGCTACTGCTGTGGGAGCTCACCTCTTGTGCGACCCTCTCAACATGGGAGTGATTGGAAGACTTGCCACCTCACAAGTTATTCTGCTGCCGAAAATAGCGTAGAGATGTTGAATATTTATTTTGGTGCATGCCCCGGACAAGTCGAGATGTTTAAGCGAATGTCACCGGATGGTATTTACATTCTATAATTTTTGTGGCGTGTTTTTCATCATTCACGTATTTTTTATCATTGATGTTTAACTTGTCAGAGCTGTCATCGGCTTCCGGTAGCGAGCCTCGCAAGCATTCATGTGCTTCAACGTTTAATTTTCCCCTTAGCACACCAATTTTCAACCGCCTTGTTGTCAATGTTACTCTCATCGTTTTTTCTCATCAGTATTTTTTCACTGGGGCTAAATTATGCTTATTTCTTGTGAACTCCATGAGGAAAGATCGCACTTTTCTTTTGATGATAAAATATTGTATACTAGAGGGTCTGGCATCCCAGGGAGGGCCTGTCAGTTTACCTCAGCTATATGTCTGCCTTCCGGACTTCGATCTTTCGTGCCCACGTGGTTATTCTCAATTTTCACACCTTCTTCGCTATCTCTTCTGTTTTTTCTTCCTCTTGAGTATCAATTTGCTATTTCTTTGCGTAGGCGAACCCGTGGGGGAACATACCTGGTACATAGATTCCCCGTTTTCTGTTGCCCTTACTAAATCGAAGCTCAGTAAATAAGGGGCTACTGTGTCAGGCTCACAGCTGGGACGTCAGTACTGATTTTCACAGAACCACGGAGTGCTTCCTTTGGAAAAGGAAGCTTACACCTCACATTCTCGTGTGGGACGTTTCTCAGCGACGGGTTTGAATAGTAATCCGTAAAGGAAAGGAAATAGTCTCTTGTCTTCGGTGTCTGTGGATCATATTTCACGTGGGTATGGAGCTTAAAGAAGGTCTACACTAATAATAAAAATTTATATGATTGAAAATTTTTCATAAATGTCATAAAATGCTATTATTTTGAATGAATTAATCAATCATCCAATGAAGTCTCGAAGGTTTTTAACTTATAGGCATTTTTTAGAATCTTAGTCATCGACCCCCAGCGTGTTAATCCCAAGTCTCCTAATTGAGAGTCTTTATTGGAGCGATATTTAATTAAACCTCAAATTGAAATACCATGGATTATTATAATTATTTTACTATGAGTGAAAAAACATATATTAGAATATATCAGTAGAATATTGAAGATAATTTATAACACCGAATGGTGAACTGGTTTGTTTTAAGCCCGAACAAGCTACCTAATTGGACTTCCCTAATTCGTTTCAATTAGGAACATTACCTGTACTTCAACTAGGGTAAAATTTGGCTCATTAATCATCTCATCGACTTTCAGGAGTTAATATCGACTACGTGTTTGGTATATCCTTGATTAAATGTTTTAAGACGTATATTGATAGCACTTTTGTGAGTTTACCTATTCACTGTCATTGAGTTCTGCGAATTATTTAATGTTATAAGACGTATATTGACAGCACTTTTGTGAGTTTACCTATTCACTGTCATTGAATACTGCGAATTATTTAATGTTTTAAGACGTATATTGACAGCATTTTTGTAAGTTGACCTAATAACCGTAATTGAATGTTGTCAATTAAATAGCAGTCGTATGACGACACTGCACAAGCAGCCGCTATTTACTATCGCCTCACAACTGCGGTATCATGGTCACACCAGTGCGTGTGGAAAATTTATTTTAAAAAGAATTTTACGCCAAAATATAATGCATATAAATACCTTTCTCAGTCGAGAGTATCGTTTAAATTTTTGTCTCTGGATTCTGAAGTTTCAGATTAGCAAAGCCCTGAAAAGCCTCCAATTGCCGTTACCAAAACCGCGATGAAATTACTCCTGTAAGGGAGCGACAATTGTAAATAATTTCGCAGGTGGTCGGAATTTCGATACTGAAATCTTCACAAACTCTTTCTCCGAACATATATAGTAAATCTTGACGGATTTCTCGCACAGTCTAGCAGTGATTCGACCCTCAACAGTCACGATCGAATCGTGTGAATCTAAATGAATCGATAATTGTAGTGAAGTGTCTGCCCCTGCTTCAAGTAAGACTCCTTCCTATGAACATCCTTATTAAAAATCGGCGGAGTTAATTTCGCAGGTTCTACACTTTTTTCACAAAGTTCACTGGGCAGCAACCCAGTGGCGCGGTCGTTATGTCCGCTTTAGGGACGAACATTTCAACCGAGATCCAGCGTCGATCAGGCCTCAGTTGTAATGTTGTTGCACTGATCTTCATTGCACTGCCTAGATCTCCACTAGCCAATTTCTCGCCCATAAAGGTCTGCCAGAATGCGTCGGAGAAATACCATCGCTGCGAATAACTGAGCATAAACTTCCGTCCAACTGCATTAATTTTTAGTAGGGATATTGGCCAGAAGGACTCCTGGCACGAAGGATCTTACAAAGTAGCCCTCGGACCTTACCGCCACAACCCTTGAGGTGGTATGCCAATTATATGAGCGATAATTTCACACCACACATTCACCCTTTTACCATGGGTGTGAATCCTCTTGTTTGTCCTTTAAGTCTCATTCATGATTCAATTACTGTTATGATTATTTATTTTATCGTATTAAATACTATGTGTGAAAAATTCTGAGCTTGACCACTTGGGTGCCACCTCGAGAAGCTTCCTTGGGGTGCAATCATAATCAATTGGGGTGTGATAAAAATCATGTGTTTGATAGTAACTTCGCGATATAAATACAAACCCTAAAATGTCACTATTATTTGAACTAGTAAATAACGTCACTGTCAAGCATCTACAACAAGATGGAACCATGAAACGCAGAATACAAGATAAACGACGACGAACATTTTTTGCATAATTAGTTATTTCTGAAATGTACAGAGACAAAAAACGTTTAGAACATTCGAGAAGCGACAGAATAATTGGTAAGGATGTCTGACGTACGGTGAGGTGCTGCGCTATACCTCGGCCTTGAGTTAACACGTCCCCTATTTATTACGCCACCAGTGTGCCAACCAACCAGCGTTGCGTAACGGTAGGGTCTTGTGCGCCACCACTCGTTTTATTTGGGCTTGCAGAAAATACTCGTACTCTAACGGTTAAACTGGCAAAGTATCGTCAGTTCAAGCATAGCCAGATCGAAAATGATGGAAGCACGTTGGATTTCAAAACACAGGAGTGTCGCCGAATTCAGCCCGACGCTCCCGTTACGGAACAGCCTAAACTATTAGATATCACAAGGATGGAACGTGTTCCGCGACACGCTGAGAGCACTGTCAGTGAGTGCAATTAAGAGGCCTAAGTATCATGAGTTGCTAAATCCTCTGTAAAACCATTTAATTTCTGCACAAAAATGGCCAATGACGACGGCTGTAGCAGTATCTCAACATGAAAGGTTTGAACTGTCTTGATACATGCTTGACCTGTTTGTTCGTTAAAACAGGCTTAAATAAGTATTACCCTTTCACTGTCTGCATAGATTTCAAAATCTACTTTCATAAGAGTGCTGCTAGGCTTTCGTACAAAGCTACATGCCACCTTACCGCCGGAATATCTCAGTCGTTAAAGGGTGAAATACGATAGGGTTCAACGTCCATTTAAATATAAAATCTTACGGATCTACATTCGTCAGTAATAACAAGATCCCTTGTTTTGACCGTCAATCTGATATGTTGACTGGGATTTGTTTGTGCTTGTGCTCATTATCTGGCAGATGGGCCTGCACGGGCAGCTCATCGAACGCTGTTTTTCGCCGGTAGTTCCTGGTGACACATGCCCGTAAAATTAATTCCGACGTAGCTCTCTTTATGGACTTTCTCGGTCTTTTTTGAGATTCCAAATGTCTGCACTCACGATAGCTCTTCTTTCCGGCTGCTCGTAGCAGTCCGCGTCATGTTACTCAACATGAACAAGTTTCTTCTTTCAAATTTTTGCATCATTTTCTAATCAGCCCATGCATTTTAATGAAAATCAACAAACGTACTGTATTCATCAGGGTTCGCTGAGTTCAAAGTTTCCCTTTCACGCAAAACGTAGGATCTTGCAAAAATAGATGATAAACATTCGTATATCAAAGGCATGAAAATATTTCTATAATATTACTCAACATATAGGTGAGCAAGAAAGGGTATTGTCTTTCAATATTTTTTGGGACCGTTAGTGTCCATTGGGAAGTAGGCTCCTGAGCTCGATTAGGAGGAACGTATTGATCGTACCTCTGCCCAGTAGCATCTGCTGATCATATTTTTTAGTACCTCTGGGCAGGCGTTTTCCTCAGTGAAATAAATACGAGTACAGCTGCGCGCTGCGGAATGAGCAATCGTTGCTCAAGTCTGTCATTCCAGTCGGTCAAGTCTTTACCCTTTAGCGCCCCAGAGGGTCATATGGCCCTGTTTCTCAACGGTGCTCCTAGTTTTTTCGTAACATCTTAATGCAGCTTTATTGCACGTATGTGTACATCCGGCTGGAGTTCATTTTCTTACGATGCTAAACAGATCTTAATTGCGCTCATATGTACATAAGGTTGCATCCAGTTTGTATTCAAGAAACACAGCTTTAGCGCCAAAATAATGTAGTTGTGAAAGGATTAGTATCATCCTTCCTCGAATTGCTGCTGTGAGGGAGGCCAACGTTGCGAGCAAACGACCTAGAGCGTTTCCATTTATAAATTGTTTTTCATTTGTGATTTCCTAGTCGTTTCATTAGATCCCTAAGCAACTTTTCGTCATCTAGGGCAAGCTTTGGTGACTAACACACCAAAACTATATGCACGCACCTGTGATGCCATTTACCCTAAATACAGGGTGGGGCAGAACCGACTGAGCAGTTTGTCCTCCGGCCATTTGCAGGACGAGACTTGAGAGCTAATCTTGTCTCCCGGCCATTTGCAGGACGAGACTTGTGAGCTAATCCATAGACTTGAGAGCTAATTTCATCCTCTGGCCATTTGCAGGACGGGACTTGAGAGCTAACCTAACCTAAACTGCTCAGTCGGTTCTGTCCAACGCTGTACTTTGATAGTTTCAATGTGATCAATAACTCCTGTGAGCAGCAGTTAATTTGACGCGACTATTATAATAAGCATTATGAATATTAAAAGTAAAAGAAGCTCTGTGGACAAAAATAAGTCCCCTGGTGTAAATTATGGTGTAGGGTGTCCACGAACACGAATAATGGCGGCAATCGTGAGCAGCATCGAGTCTAGAAGTGCCCTAATCTACACCTGGTCGATTTTAAACCACTCTTGCATTAATTGTTATCGTATTCTCGACGTCTATATTGTCGTTTTAGATTGTCCATCAAATTTTCGATTTGGCTCATGGCTAGGAACTTAGTTGGCCAATCTAAATGCCTGACGTATGCTGAACAACTATCATGCCAATTTATGATAATTCCAACCTTATGCATCCTGCGGTTGTCATCCTGAAAGATATCCTAAGCAACATGCCTTTCTTCATTCATATATCTGGAAAATGGCAAAACTTGAGCACCCAGCAGCTTAAATGCAGCCATTGTGGCTCGGTTTGACGGATACATCAACCACTTCTGTGTGGTTGAAACAGACCTAGAACATGACAGATTATCGTCCTCCTTCTCCTCCTTGTATTGCTCTATACACACAGGCTTCGTTGAAGGCTTCATGAGGCTTTCGATGAACACGATAGCCGACATCATTGCAATAGAGACAGAATCCTGATTCATCTGATCTCACGACACATCTCCTCTCCTCTATAGTCCAATGTGCGCGTGTTTTGGCCCAGTTTAAACAAGCAGTCTTGTGAACAGGATTAAAGTCGGCCATTTCGAGCCACCGTGATCCATATATCCATTGCTTCGAGTTCGTCACGAAAAGTTTGTTCAGAAGCAGCAAGAAAATCTCTTACGTTTCGTAGTACAGTAGTTCCATTCTTGACTGAAAGTAATTCCGGTGAGCACTTCGGGATGCATGGCGGCGGTCCCTATTGGTTAGAAATTTATTTTGACCACAATTTTATCTTGAATTGCCGTATGTACCGGATTGTTTTCCTTGTTGGTAGATCCGCTTAACAGTGCGATATGAAACACCCGCGAGCTCCGCTACTTTCTTTACTGGGTGTCACTTAGCCCGACCGGATACGATGGTCCCTTTTTTGCCCTTCTGAAACATTTTACTTTCGTCCCATCTTTGAGGGTCAGCTAAGAAGCAAGTCTGTGCCTTGTCAGCTGCGGATGACGACTGACGCTTGTTCGGTACTTGCATATAATCTAAAATTCGCTCACAGGTTCGAAAATCGGTTGATGAACGTAGTAAATTACGAGCTCGGAAAACATTAGTTGAATAATTTCTTGTCTATGGAACTGAAATGAGAATATGCTCCGCCTGAGTAAATCCCAAATACATATGCACATGTTCCGGCTGAGAAAATCCCAAATACACGTGAACATGTTCCGGCTGAGTACAACGTTGGAAAAATACATTTTATTAGCCTAGATTTAAAACGTGCGTACTAACTCTAGGTAGTATTACAAATATGCTGCAAATGCCTATTGGTTAAATTGCAAAAACTCTCTTCTCTTTTGATTTGTCAAATTAACTAGAAAACAATGCAAATTATAATGATGCAGAGTGGCAACAGACGTTATCGAGCAGTACCGGAACTTCAGGGTGTCCACGAAAAATGTAAACATCGACTTCGCAAATAAGTAATTTCACGTATCAATGATTCCGATTTAGTCTATCTGTTCTGACCGTCACAGTTCAGTTTTTTATGGCTAAAAGGTATCGTTCATACAGAGTGTCCGGTAAAAAACTAGCCTGTGGTAGCAAAGATACTACCTAAAATATGATGAACCTTTACTGACGTAGTAAATTCGTACCTTGGCTACCCGGTGCTAATTTTTTTACTGAACACCCTGTATAATATTTTTAATATGTTAATAACTCGATTGATTCATTTTTCGTGGTTGCCCTGTGCGTAGCTCGTGATGTCAACGCTGGTTTGAAATATTTGTTCAACTCTGTTCAAGCATTCGCAATTCTATCATCTACTTTTTCTGTTCTCTGTGTAGTTTTTAGATCGTAATTATTTTCTGAAAACAAGATGGATTCTAGGAGTGATGTAGTTCAATATAGTCTAAATACAACGCGATTAGATTCGTAGAATCTCGACGTGTTGTGATTTCCTGTCGAATTTTAGGTTTAGATGATCAAACGTGAGCAATTGTCCGACTGCCAGATTGCCTCTCGACATGAGGCTGATTGCCGAGCTCTGGTATTGAACTGCGATGAGGAGCAATCGCGGCCTCAGAATTTAATCTCGAAGTAACATTTTTCCTTTCGGTCTTTTTGTACCTCTGGATTAACTAGGAAACTTACCTCACAGCAGTTGTGTAGTAGCACATTCTCGTTCCAATGCTTGTCTGAAATTTCGAGTCTTAATCAACTTTATTATCAATGATCTCTTGAATTTGCCGTTCAATGGGTTGGGCTGAGATGTTCAGCGTTGGAGGCTTGTGAAATGAGGGTCCATCGGCATTACGGTTTTTACAAAATTTCCTTTTGATAAATTTAGCTCACATTGGAAGCTACATAGCTCAAAAATTTTGACAGCATATAAGGAATATAATTTAAAAAAATAATATGATTTTACTGTACTCTGTATTAAAAGTTTATTTTTGGCATCATAATGGAAACAGTTCTAATGTGATCAGATTTGGTTAGCCATGTCGCTTTTAACTTCAGATGAAAATTCCTTTGACCTTATATACGTAAGTCCAACCTCTCTGAGGGGGATATAGGGTAGGCAATAGGGTTGGGATAGCTAGGCTTGTGTATCATATACATATATCATGAATGATGCGTATCATAAACAAAACTCTAGCACGAATTTCAGTCCATCGCCGCGTGGGCTTTTGAATGGCAGCAAGCGGTGACAATTTGTAATATATTCATTACACCTTGAACAGGAACGAATTGTAGTATTCATGGGACTCCATACCTTTCATCGTCGCGTGGGTGCTCTTGTTGAAGAGCTGTCATGGCAAATTGCATAAAATTTAACGCATAAAGTGGCTGAACCTTTTCCTAGGTGGAGAGGAATTTAATTTTTTATCGAATTTAGGGGTCTCTCGGCGCGAGAAATTCTTTTCTAGTTTCGTCAATGATATTGCATTTCAAATTAACTGCACAGGGAAGTATGCTGGGCCTCGACTCTGCCTCGATATTGCAGAAGAAATAGTAAACAAGTCAATGAACTTCCGTGGGTTTTTGGAAGACTCGGCAGATACAGAAATTGGTTTTAACTTTCGTTGAAGTTCGTTGCATTACATTCCTTTGAGTGCAGACCGATTCTGTACTGCGCTAAATTATTCTTGCTATTCAACATTCACGGATGTTCTTCGTCGTATTATAATTTTTATAACCCTTATTATAGGCCTACCCCTTCTCATTTTTTCGTAACAGATAAGCGAAGCTGGACTTCCTTATGAATTTCAAAATTTGTTTTTATGTCAATGACGTTGGGCTAATTTTATTCTGGGACACACAAAATATCTGTATTTATCTTGTATTGAGTGAGCATTCAATGGCTTGAAAGTAGGGAATTTTGTTTAGAAATTGTTTCCATGTGTAGTTCTTCTCGGTGTTCAATTTAATAACATTAGATTTAGCAGTTATGGATACATTTTTTTATATTCTGGCTAAACCGTTCATTTTTGAAGTTGTTAATGATGAATTTAAAAAAACAATTTGATTTAGATATCTATGCCCACTCATTCTAACTGGTGTTGATACGACTCCGCTGTTGGTGCTTGGGTATTGAATATCTTGACTTTAGTCGCAAATATTTTTGTATCCACTGTTACCCCGCTGCTCGGTCATTGAGCTGATTTGTTCAAGTTTTATCCAGTATTAGCAATCATCCAGCAGCTACGAAGCTTCCTCGTTATTGGCAAGATTTCGTAAATGTGAATCCAGCGTCAGAAGTCGTACTAGCAAGACCACCGCGGCCGCAGCACAAGTTCCCGTGATTTTCTAAAGCCAAAGTTCGAGCGTCTGTCTGGTCAACTTTGAACTTATCAGAAATCCCGTGGACTTTGCACGGAAATTTATTGTGCGACTTAACTCCGAACTTCTGAGGCTCGAGCTTCTGAGAACTGCTATAAGCGACGACCCGCGGGAGGGTCATATCGTTTGCACGCATAACTCTGCTTCACTTGGTCGAGTTTACTTATTTCAACTGCACCACAAAGTCTTTTGAACGGAGAAGCCGGCGTCGACAAACTTGTTCTATGCAACTCTTTTTTTAACTTTTTTCTCGTCCTGATGTGTGTTATTCCTAGCTGGAAATAATATGCGAATGCTCAACTCGGTGACTGAGTGTTTTCATGCACATGCAAAGTTTTAATGTTCATGACGTTTGTTGTTTGCCACTTGATGTTTCATGAATTATTTCAGAAATAAATAGTTACTTCGAATTCAGGATGCCGTATGTTTTCTGTGAGAGATCCTGGTAAAGCCGTTATTTTCCATTGCAATGAATGCACTTTCACTAGAAGTAAACTATTGTCTATTGGAACGTGGATATGTTCTTTAATTGCTTATTTCGTACTTCTTTTACCGCCTGCCCCACTTATCTCCTTGTTTCGATGAAAAGCGTTTCTTCTTGTGAGACTCGTCCACCTGCTCTGTTGAAAGACCGAATTACTTTAATCCCTCCCCATGTATGGAATGCAAAGTGCAGATTAATTACTAGATATTTGAAGCACAGATATATATATCGAAGGAGCCAGAGTCTGACTTCGAGCCAGAAAATCTTACTTCATTTATGCTCGTTGCCAACAGAAAATTTCGATCTTAGAAGGCCGTGTGTGGTCCTTACTTGCAACTTCCAATTAAATGCATGTATTCAATTCCAATTTCAGGCTGAGATGCGCCTCGTATATGAAAGAGAACATACTTTTTAATTTATATTAGCTTCATCTTCCTATGAAGTGAAGATCGTTTCAAATCGTCGAGTCAAAAATTGTAAAAGAAAATGAAATTTACTGCTTGTAATTTTATCAAGACTTTACCTCACTTTTAAACAGGCCTTCAGGGCCTTTATCTTTCGTGCTTTTGCTTCTTTCAATTTTCACGCCTTCTTCTTTAATTATTCTTCCTATTCTTTCTTAACTTGAGTTTCCAATGCTCAGAGAATCTTGAAGGGGAACTCACCTGTGCTTAGATTCCGAATTCTCCCTAACCGTTTTATTCCGTGCAAAACTAATTGGATTTTCTCTCAAAATTTCAAGAATGTTACACAAATAATTCAGATACGATGGGCTCTGATTATCACCAAATCATCACGCGGAAGTTGTTAATGAGTACTTTTGTCACATGTCATAGACGTATGATTTTCGCACATATGAAGCCGTTTACTACGTAGTAAAGTTTCATACTTAATAGCGGTTTATTACGTAGTAAAGGTCTATTCAAGTTTTAAGTATTTGGGCTTGCTAGACGTTAAATAAGAAATGAATTTAGAGTGAGAAATTGCTTGTGCCTCAGCCACTTCACGTAATTTATATTTTATTTCGTTTCAGCTAAGTTAGAAGACATATTGATAATTATTAATTCCTACTGGGTAGCGTGTATTTTTAATCTGGCACAAAATTTCGTGCTAATAATTGTATCATACGTAACACTATTTACATAGACCACCTACGCACTCTTCAGAATGTAGTTTTTATTCTGGAGAGTTCTATTGGACAATTTATATTCCACTTACTTCAATTCACTTTCGCCTTAACAAATGTAGTAAAGTTGACTACAGAGCAATGAAGTTCCATTTGTCCTTTGACTGGCAATGACTATTTCGTACGAATGGAAAATCAGCAAGCCTACTTCTCCGTGAAGTTCATGTCTTAAAATCAGCGGATTCATGCTCTCATTCATTAATACTACCACAAACTGCTCCTTCAAATATAACATACTTACCTAAATCGTTCATGTGAATTCATTTTCGTAATCGGACACCCTGTCGAATTAGGGATCTACCCCGAAGTACGAAAGAAGCGCGCCCGCAAAATATTCTAATTATTCGTTCACTGAAGTCGTTAAATGAAAGCCTGCCAGTGACTTGGAGAGAAAAACTGCGTTTCTTGCGGCTCGCTCTAATTAACAGAGAAAGAGGCCGACGATTGATGGTCGTCGATTTGCCGGGTCCGGCTTGGGTTCCATAACCAGCGTTATTTAGTGCGTTACCAGCGTTGTTTAGTGCGTTACCAGCGTTGTTTAGTGGGTCACCAGCGTTGTTTAGTGGGTCACCAGCGTTGTTTAGTGGGTCACCAGCGTTGTTTAGTGGGTTACCAGCGTTGTTTAGTGGGTCACCAGCGTTGTTTAGTGGGTCACCAGCGTTGTTTAGTGGGTCACCAGCGTTGTTTAGTGGGTCACCAGCGTTGTTTAGTGGGTCACCAGCGTTGTTTAGTGGGTCACCAGCGTTGTTTAGTGGGTCACCAGCGTTGTTTAGTGGGTCACCAGCGTTGTTTAGTGGGTCACCAGCGTTGTTTAGTGGGTCACCAGCGTTGTTTAGTGGGTCACCAGCGTTGTTTAGTGGGTCACCAGCGTTGTTTAGTGGGTCACCAGCGTTGTTTAGTGGGTCACCAGCGTTGTTTAGTGCGTCACCAGCGTTGTTTAGTGCGTTACCAGCGTTGCTTAGTGCGTTACCGGTGCTGTGCAATATTTTACGTAAGTAAATCAATTCCGAGTATATTATAGAATGAATAGTCTCCATTAATTAAACATTGTGGGATTCATATTTTTCAATCATTTATTCCCCTCTCAATAAATTCTGTACTAGGTCAGTCTGGTGTAAGCTAATGATATAAGTGTTAGGATATTTACACGTATGTGTTCGCTCAGCATATGGATCTGTAAAATTCCCTAGAAGTCATAAAGCTTATTCGCGGCCACAAGTAGCTATATATAAAACTGTCCATTGTAATAGTATAAGAAATGGCGCAACAATTGTGGTAATAAATTCTCTCAAATTAATATCATAACATAGCGCTCCAACACGCACACGTGCGCCAGCTCGTGCGTACTCAGGGCGGTGCTCATGGGCTTTAGAGATGAGGCCGCGCTGGGAAATGTTCTTAGAAAAAGAATGTACTAAGGAAGAAATCTTTCTCCTCAATCACTTCGGTCGCTAACTATCATTGGTTCTCTCAGGGAAGAAACATTCTTAGAGTAAAGTGTTCTGCAGATCCTCGGCAATTCTCTTCAAATAAGTTGGATTAGGGAGAATAGTTGTACGTGAAAAAGGAGTTATGGATTTAGTGTATTGACAAATTATGTTTATAGCCAACGGCAAAATTGAATTTTGTTTTAATTTCTCTAGCACACGATTAGCGCCTGCTAGCAGATGTCAATACTCCGTCGTGCCCCCAATTGAGCGGCTAAGCTGCCTCTTAACGCAACTTCTCCTCCAGTGCATCGGTTTTTTCATCTCCGATGTTGAGCAAATTACGCAAGTCTCGTCATATACTGTGTTCACATACCTGAATGTAGGTTGTCATTCGGCACTTCGATTGCAAAAGTGAGTTTCGAAGAGCTTTTGGGGTATAGAAAAGGAAACTTGAACTGCCGCTTTGAAATTAATTAATCTCCACGTCCACGTTGGTAAATTACCGGTTTTGGTTTAATCTCTACGCCAGCGCTTGTGCATGCTTCTGCAGGTGCCCCGGTGATTAGGCGAACAGTGCTCAAAATGAGCTTTTCTAAAATTTCTAGGGCATAGAATCATAAAAAAGAATACGTTAATCGTAAGCGCGTTAACATTTAGCACTATTTTGATTTGAGCAACACAATCCTTAAAACGTCGAGACTCAAAGTTACTTATGCTAGCGGCCTGCAACTTTTTTGGAATCTGCTGCAACCCACTAGAACCCTCTAGAACCCGCGGAAACCCCTTGGGACCCGCTGAAACCCACTGGAACCTACTGTATCCCGCTGTATCCCGCTGGAACCCGCTGTATCCCGCTGGAACCCGCTGGAACCCGCTGGAACCCGCTGGAGCCCGTTGGAANCCACTGGAACCTGCTGTATCCCGCTGTATCCCGCTGGAACCCGCAGTATCCCGCTGGAACCCGCTGGAACCCGCTGGAGCCCGTTGGAACCCGCTGGAGCCCGCTGGAACCTGCTGGAACCCGCTGAAACTCGCTGGAACCCGCTGGAGCCCTCTGGAACCCTCTGTTTGCTTCCATACCACTACTTGGTTCCATTTGTTGTTCATGGGAGACTGCAACCAGAATTGTGGGCTGCATGTCTAGTCGACACCGCAGTTTTGTTTGGCGTCATATACGTAATTACCTTATTAAAACATGAAAAAAGAAGTGATTTGCACAAAAACTTACTGTACATTCAGAAATTCTTATTGAAAGACAGTTTTATATCTTTAAATACTCTTCATTTAATACATATTTAAAGGACATGTTGGTGAAAAAGAATTGGTATTAAGTGTATCTAATGCTCTGTCCATCAACTGAGATATTCGACTGGAACTTGAGGAACTATTTATTTTATAGTTCAATTATAGTATTTTCCTTTGGACTCATGCAAGTGTACGTTACGTTGCTTTCTATTTTTAGAGTTTTATAATCGAAGACAATCAAGATAACAATAACATTTCATTAATTTATTTTATGATAAAATTCTGAAGTTATATAAATGAACTCGTCAAAACGTTCGCTATTTGCGTTTATTTCCGATGTGCCTATTTTTCAATTTGAATGAAATTCAATTTTTCGGGGACTATTGTAGTTCACCGTTTAAATGCCGTAATGTCATATATAAGACACTGGAGATTGTGTCGTAAAAGAATGTAGTCTTAATTAAGGAAATTCAGTTTTTATCTTTAGAATACGATATGATGTTAGCATTTGGGAAACCATCAACCGTCATGAAATGAAGCGAAGTGAGTGAAGGCATTGGAGGGAACGCCTCTCAAAACGCCACCATGACTCGCACTGACCCGGAAACTCTGGAGTCCCTCGCGTTCACGGGACCGAATTCTGGGTCTTGAGTTTCAAATTCTGGGTCTTGAGTTTCACTTGAAATCAGAATCTCAATCACCTGTCTTTTTCCCTCGATTATCCGGCATGCTGAGCTCTAACTGGCAAAATTTTCTTTTTCACGAATGACCACGCGACCAACCACAGCCATATATATTACAGACCCGGCCTATTTGCTAAGTGATTTATGAGACATTTTCCGGAAGATGCTGATATCAGGAGAAGTCTTGAGATATTTTTTTTAGTGAAGAAGAAATGGTATCCATCAACTGTTATTTAAGTTATTGAATGAAATATTTGTTACCGCATCACATTCTTGAACCATTTTGCAATTTTTGTCTCGTAAGTGAATTGAGTGATTTACAATCTTTGTGAAGATGTCGAACGGTCCACATTTTGGATCTGATGATTTTTCTGCATGTATTCCAGCATCAGTCCTGGCGTGTGAGTACATAGACTTGAAGAGAAAATACTTACCGTATCTCAGACACAGTAAAAAATGAATAGTGTTTAATAGGAAAATCTAAGTATTTTGACCTGTGATTCCCAAACATTTTCAATATCCACTGTTTTTTTGGTTTATCATTAAGCCATTACAAAACTCGTTCCCCAGGTAAAACATTCATTATTCGAGGCTACACTCGCCTCTTTGAAATAAACTTCTCCAAGCCCTGAATTTATTTCAGTTCTGTAGAATCACTGCTTCCGTTGCGAGGAATTATTTATTCGCTGTGCAGGCTTTGTGGCTATTGCATTTTTTACGTTGTCTGGAAAGTTTTCTCGGATTATTATCATGTAGAGGCTTCTTATATCGCCTTACAAACCTGCAATGCGTTTAATTAAATCACAGATCAAATTTGAGGATCTGATAAATGTGTATTCATAGATGTCTAAATTTCCTTGATCTTTTGGTTTTAAATGCTTTTCATTCTCAGTAAAAATAGATGGTAAAACATTTCGCAATCCTAAAATATTTATTTAAAAAAAAGTGAAATGCAGCAAAGACTTTGAAGACAGCTGCGAAAAGTGCGAAAATGCTGGGGGCGAACTAACTCTTCGATGGTGATTTTCAAAATTTAAACTGAAAACTTTATAGCTTGGAAGAAGACCGTCGCATTGGGCGCTAGACCAAGATTAGATAAAAATGTTCTGAAAATAAAAATTTAAGAAAGCCGAAAATATCACAATCAGAGAACTCGGAAAAAATGTAAACGTCTCAAAATGTTCAGTGATCACAGTTTACAAAACGGTTTCGCTTTTTCGTTACAAAGGAGCTCAGAAGTTACCGCCCAGCTCACAGTGTGCTTCATTGTGCATGAATCACACTGACTATTATGATGTTCTTTTTCAAGTTTTCCCTCCATAATGTCTACCAAGTAGTTGTCCTTGGCAAAAACTGTCTCCATAGTTATAAAATAAAAATCCTCACAAATTTCAGATAGGGTGTGATGAATCATGATTAGTATATTTTACTGCCGCTTTTCTGTAGATAATTACGTATTGTACAAGGTGTCTGCCGTTGAAGTAACAGATTTAAAAACGCTGTCTTTTGTAAAGGATTATAGCGCTAGAAGGCTGAAATGGGTTTTATTGGAAAGAAACCCAAGAAAAATTTTATTTGATATCTTGCATAATATGCTTATATATATAGGCACATCTGTAGAACTTCAATTTCATTCATGGTTCATGAGCCCCTTGAAAAATGCCACGATTGGCAGTGAAACGGAGAAAATTTGTCGTGGAATACATGACTAAATACGGACCCGTGATCACTGCGATTCGTCGATTTCATGCAAGATATGGAATACGATGACCGAAAAAAAAAAAGTTCAAAGCAATCACGGTGAGTGGAGTGTTTGAGAGGGGAAAAAAGAGGTCCAGAATGTCACTGCGTCGATCGTTCTCAATTCTTTCAGAATTTTTCGTAATTTTTTTTTTCGTTTTGATAAGTGTATTGAGTTCGGTAGTGGTTATTTCGAAAGTTGAAAGCTGAACGAAATAAAATTCAAGATCTTTCTCTGTAGAGTAAAACCGATTTCAGCCTTCTTACAATATTAGTTTTCAAACTACAGCGTTTTTAATTCGGGTCTTTTTTTTTAGCGAACACCAATGCATAGCTCTGCCATCCAAATTGAGTCTCGGCATCGTTTAACTTGAAAAATTATCCTGGAACCAAGAAAATAGTGAGCTAATCCAACTAAAAAGTCATGTGTTGCTTTAAAGCACACCTATGTATAGTGTTACTATTAGTTCATACTATGAAGCTATGTTTTGCGTTTGAATCTTAATTGACGAAAATGCAATTGAATCCCTGTAATCGGTACAAGTGACAAACATTTCGATTCTTTGAACAATCTGAGATGTATCTTCAATTTTGTAAGCCATACGTCACTGCATGTAAGATATTGATAAAGTTCGTCGCACAGCATTTGCCTCTGTCTCAAGCTTCTGTGGTGAGATCTCTTCTGAAAGATTAATTATAGGTATATCGTACGTCAAGCGAGTAATTATTTTATGTAGCTGTTCAGGAATAAATTTCATGGGTTCAATTTTTGCAACCACCAAGCATTGTCGGAGACAACTCTTGTTTTGCAGCTTTTCGTTAGAAAAGTTTTAGTAACGAGAGATGATTGTTTTTATTCTATTTTGGAGCCTGAAACACTGACTAGTACAAGTTCATCAGAGTCTCACTGTACTAAGCGTTTGAAATTTGAATGCATCGTAAATCATGATCGCCAGAAACGTTCGTTCGCTGTCATCATTGTACTAGAGTTGCTGACGCTCGCAGCTCCAGTTTGTTCTCCAGTCATTGGTGGCTAATCAGGGACTGTTTTTCCAAGGGTTTCCATGAATCTCATTTGCCTAATTTGGTGCCCACAACACGCCACTTTTCTTAATGAGCTGTAACCCACGGTCATTTGCCAGTTATTTGCTTTATCGTGCAAACTTGTGTGTTATTTACGTCTCTACCGATATATGTAAGCCTTGCAAAATAGAGTTCAGCTTTCTTGTTCGATTTCTGTTTGTTCTAAAATTGAAGCTGGTTCGTTACAAACTACTGCTCTTCAAACGCAACCTCCCAGTACATTTCTTTCACCATAGTTCAAGAAAGCAACTGTTCATCTGTATACATTGCAGTTTGTTACGTATTCTTCACTGTTATCGTATCTTCAACATCACAGTTACCGGTGGAAGATGCCTCGCTCCAGGTTCCTACTCCTCACTCCTTTCATTACGATGGGAAGTATAGCGGGCGATGCCTATTGCTTGGTAATTGTTGTGAGACAGCACCACGTCACCAGATGGCGTATCCTGCTGTTATTACAACGTACTGGCGTATGAACGCGAGTTAGTGCACGTTAGTGAAGTCCATTAGCGTCAGGCCCGGAAACTCCACAGCTCGGACTCTCAGAGGCGCGACGGTGATGCGGCAGACGTCGCAGGTACGTCACGCTCTCGAGGATCATGTTTCACAGCGCTTCCTTCTCGACTCTTTATGCCCGAAATTAATTTAAACAAAATATGTGATGAATATGATGTAAGAGAAAATATAGTGATGCCTTTCTTGTTATATATAGGCTACATAATCGTGTTTAAGAAGTTATCAAACCAAATCTATCATGGTAATGAATCTTTTGAAAGAGTTCATATGCATATGTGCTAGTAGTATTCTTAGTTATCTCAGTCTACGCATAATTAATATGAAAGGAGACATATACGTCTTCTTCCGGTATAAATTGTTAACAGTTGCTATTGCAAATTACAAGTGACGCCGCGGGAAGTTGTAAATAAGTGTACTGAAAATTCAGAATGTATGACGTTTGCAATTTCCAACTTTCCACAACGGCTGTTTTTACGATGATCATTTTGTTTGCATTTTACTCAACTCTACCGAGGGGAAAACCATGGAATAAGATTGTAAATCTACAGTATGCTTGTTTGTACTTGATCTTCTCTATTTATATATGCGAGAATATCGTTATGTGTAGTTAGGTACTACGCAGAATGCACTTTGCTGTTTGCTTCCCTCGTTCAGGGAAACTGACGTCATTTGGTGGGAAAAAATTTAGAAATAAGAAACAGCTAAGCTCCCTTGTTTGTGATGGCTTTGGTGAGGGAATTTTTTAATTTTTGTTTGCCAAGTTTGCTTTTGAATGCGATGTGTTCTGTTGTTCTGAGCGAAGTTTATCTTTTAGGAAATAAACACCGTGGTTGTTAACTAATTTAACTATAATTTGAAATGTACCCTATTCACAAGTGGCACTTTTAGTTTCATCTAAATTGAGCGTGAATTTGATCATTTTTTCCTAAAAATGTATTACATACACATATACGCAAAATTGAGCCCTGAAGTAAGAAATTACTCTATGCTGCAAAATATTTTGTGATACATTTTATTATTATTTCATTTCATTCGAATGTGTTGCATGTCTTCGTCTGCTTTATTGCGCAGTCCCGAGACATTCACAGAAATCATGCCCATGAATTTTGCGATCCATGTATCAGTTACAGTGTTTCAACTATACCAGCTTTGGTATTCAACCCCGAAATGGTAACCTCAGGTTTCTCATACCCCGTAGTTTGCCTTCCATTTTCCCCATTTTCCCCTGTGTGTAAGAGTAACAATTAAATAAGAAAATTTAATTGCTTGGCCCACACTCAAACGTCATATATTTAATACCTCGGCTGTATTAACTCGTATGGATTTATAATTTTTGGACTTAAGACTCTTCCACAGGGGAAGCCGTTAAGTGGTGTTTGTTACTCGTCTGCAACTATGTATTAAAATTATACAGCACGTCTCTATGTCGCACGTCTAAGCCTGCATGCATCTCGATCATCTCGCTGAAGTGAGAACACGGGGCACTTTTTCTGCGTAACCAAAAAATTAAATGCGATGGTGGGAATTTGAAATTTGTTTGAGGTGACGCTATCTTGGCTGGCTGGAATATCCTCCTATATTCATGAAATTGTATGTGAACTTGCAATGTGTTGCGTTATAGCGATCGTGGAAAGTGAAATTTTCAGTAATTTGTACATATATTAGGAAATTACCTAATTAGTGATATTTACAAGTTATGCAGGATGCACAGACTACGGATTCAAGTTGGCTCACCTATGGATAAGCTCAAGCAAGGCAAAAGAAATAACCTGCTAACTCATTTCTTGCGGCATCAAAGCCTGTGCATTGTTAAACAAGCGTGTTGAGCCTGGCTGGTTTGTGCGACCTGTTTCCAAGTCAATATGGAAATACACGATGCCAAATTAGCGAAACGTACCTTCAGTGTACGAGCGGTAACTCGATAAATGTAATTAAAATTGAGCCATGAATCTAACGATTCGTGAAATGTACTTGAATAGAGTTAAGTGAAACAAATACATAACATACGTTGACAAATTTCCCTCTGTAAGCTAACATTAATGAGAAAAATGTACATCAATCACAGGTGGGAGAGGCTTCTGCATTCTTTTGATTTTGACGTCATATTTTTATTACGAAATAGTGTAATACTTAAATTAGATGCTATGCGCTTACGAGCTCACATTAATAACTATTTCATTTTTAAATAAACAAGTAGCCCGTTACCACCCCAGTCGGTTTGTCGTTCAGTCAAGATGCTGCGCCTCGACTTCTTGCCCTCTGGAATACTGAAATGCAGGTCTAGGAACCACGTCTCGAACACGTAATAAAATAATAAGAATATAGTCACTGAGATCCTAACACAACCTCAAGAAGTATATTTACATAAACGGCGTCATCTCCTTACTGGTATTCAGAATCCAAACTTAATCAAAAAGCACGAGAAAAATTGTGAGCTCCATTTAACGATTTTTGAGCGACTGTAAGGGGGAGTCATTTTCGAAGTGGACGAGCTGTCGTTCAGATTAATCTCAATTCTAATCAAAACGGGGACTCCTGATCATTGCGATGAAATTCTTATGCCACTGGGAAACCTTTTCATTTTTGCTCCATGCTGCAAACAGGCTCGATACGAGTGTGTATTTTCATTATTGAAATATCAAAAAAATATAGATTGAATATTATTCCAGAATAACATCATGCGCATTTCCAAGCATGGAAGTTATTTGCTGGCTTAATTCTTGTTTTCATGAAGACGCCATAGCAACCACATTACAGTCATGTTTACAAAGTACGCCCAACTTACAGCGCTGAGAAATACATGATACTTGTTTGTGCGTTGGACTAGAGAATAGACCTTCTCGAGATTTGCGGTGGTATTTTTACCGGTTGTTTCTCTGGAGTCCCAAGGTTGAATGGAAGACTGGAATATATGTTCTCAATATTCGCGCGTTTCGAACGCTTGGAAATCCAGAAGAGAGGAGCGCGTCGAAAGAAATGTAACCTCGATGCGTTGCTGCTGATGAGATGCTCGTCGAAACATGTGATGCGCGTCGAAACAGAAAATTTTCTGTAAAGGAAAAGTACCCAGAACAGACGGTTAATTCTGTTAAATTTCTTGCAATGATACTCATGAAATTGTAAAATAATTCACAAGAGTTTAATCCTTTATCGTGCACTTCAAATGTTCGAAAGTTTCAAGAAGGATTTGTACTCAAAATTTCAAAAACGAATTATCTGTGGAAGAAATAACCACGTTATTACGATAAGTGGCCCTTCAGTTACCGTAAAGTTTTTTTTCGATGTGAGGTCTTGCAAAAACCGAGCCGCAAATGCGTCTGCCCTAATTGGTGGTACAAATAAAGGAACATTGCTAGCTTCTCAGCTCAGCTTCCAATTCCGAGCTGTATGTTTCGGGAATTTTTTTTGTCGAATCTGTGTATCTATACTTCACATGTCTGTATTGAGGTCACTTCGTTAACGAGTGCGTTATTTGGCGCTGCCTGTCGGAGTGGATAAGTTTCAGAGATGGAAACATCTATAATAAAAACTGGGTGCATACAGATTCGTATAATTCGCATAGTAGTTCGATTGATTCAATGTGCACACCATTACAGTGAATGTACCGAAGCAGGTACACCGGACACTGATATGACGTCTTGCCTCATCTTTCCGCCACTCCGATTTGTGTCATGGAGCGACTCTCTCGGGCTTTTCTTCCAAGCTTACGTGAAAATCATTGCTAGATCAACTGCCGTAGGGCAGTAGAATTCGTGAGTAACATTACTACGTATGGAGGGCGTATGTATAAATTTTCAAGTACCAGAAGAATAACCTCATTCTGAGAACGAATAAAAAATTAGACATCTTTTTTGTAATTCGTTGCCTTTTTTCTAAGAATTTGTGGTCAGAAATTACCTATTTTTTCCCATTCTATTTTGAAATGAAGCTAAAATACCACATTCTCCTGAAATGAGATGAACTAATTATTACATTCACGTTGCTTTATCATATCATTTCGAACGAAATTTTTGCTAGAATTTCACAAAACAAAAACGGAATATCGAAATGGAAACTTGTCAAGGCAATGCAGAACCGTGTGTATAGAGGCCGGCAAGCGAAATAAAACGCAAAATTTGTGAATTCTTAGACACGAATTTTGTGTCAAGTTATAGGACTATTCTGCTTCTCGATTTCATTTCGAGCAAATAGTGCCATATTCCAAGAGACGCGTCACGTTTATACTGCAGTTCATTTTTTCCGGGATTTTCTCACTACTTCAATTTCTTTGAACCGGACAGACGACTCCTTTAGGATATCACAGATATTTTGTTTGAATACGCAGTGCGCACTCTAACAAAACAGTCCGCCTCGTCAGGGGCTCCTCTTCCAAACAGAGGTAAATTTGATTTCTTCTTACATTGATGTACAGACATGGAATGGAGGGATATTTACATTTTTCCATGCATTGAGAACCAAATACATGGGTTCTTTATTTTATATTGTTAAGATACTGCTTTCAAGCGTTGTATCTTATTGTCAGCGTATTTTTGAATATTGACTTATAACTTTTTCGTCTTACTTACCCTGCAATGTCATATGCTAATTTTCGCGCTCAATATATCAACGTTAGTAAAGAGGAAATGTATGGTACAATATCTGAAGAATTATAATCTGTGCTATGTTTCTCGAATAAGGTCTCACTTTAGAGATTGTATCAATAGTTTCATTTCAAATGCGCAAATTTCTTTCATTTTTCACTCTTCAGTGAAGCCGAGCTACAGTCCCTAACATAGGTGCTACATTCGAGTGGCTGGCGCATTAGGCTTCAAATTTAAGTTATTCAGGCAAGAACCGCTTAGGCCTCTTCCTTCTTTCTACTCCTTTCTACAGGGTGGGGCAGAACCGACTGAGCAGTGCCCAAGCTTGGCACTTTCAGAAATGTTATTAAATCTTCCCCAAGTCCATGGAAATTGAACAAAATATGTTGTTTTTCATTTCTTATACTACAAAGATTAGGTGGGGCAGAACCTAAATTAACTTAAACTAACCTAAACTGCTCAGTCGGTTCTGCCCCACCCTGTACTTGCTCCAAGTTCCCTCAGTAATTATACGCACTTTTCAGCCTGCGTGCTGACGAAATTTCTCATTGAGCAGTCGTGGAGTATTATGGTAGCTTCTTGTATGGCTGCTCCATTCAAAGCCAGAACATAATGCTCCATATTTTTCGAACGATTATTTCTTCGTTGAGGGTTTTTAAAATAACTTTGCTTCAATACAAATTTTCCAAGGTTTTTGTAGGACTTTGTAATTACGAAAATTAATCAGAATTAATTTTTCTTGTGCATTTCTTCCTTCCGGAACATGTTTTCGTTGGTGTTTTAATACCGTCATGAAGGTCGTCCATCCAACCCTTACAGAGTCCTTCAACATCTGTTAGTTGCAGACGATCAAAAGGTCAAAGTAGGGGTCGGCGCTGACCTCTGCAGTAGCTGAGGCTCATGAAATAAATTATTCATTGGGGCAGCTCTAGTGACCAGATTTGCACAGCTCAGTTACATTATCCAGGCGGCGTGCGTAGGCACTGCATGGTCACCATTCTCTGGGAGGGAAGTAATCTTCTGGTGATAAACGCATGTTTTGTCACCATTCTCTGGGAGGGAAGTAATCTTCTGGTGATAAACGCATGTTTTGTCACCATTCTCTGGGAGGGAAGTAATCTGGTGATAAGCGCATGTTTTGTCACCATTCTCTGGGAGGGAAGCAAGCTCGTTTGGTCTTGTAATAAGCCCATTCTGTCAGAATGCGTCACGTGTTGTTGACGTAGCTACTAAGACGTTAGTGAATGCTCAGTTGAAGGTGTGACGAGTCTGACTCTGTACCTCTTGTTATTTGAATATTCTTGGAAATGATCAAGTTCATGAAATGATTTTGATCATTTTGCAGTTACCAAATGGAATCGATGGCTGTGGGTCTTGATAAGCCCGTTGTAGACAATCGTCATGACGACCATAATGCGTTAAGTTGTGCAGCGGTGGTTGAGATCGTAGTGGAGATTGAGGAGTTTATGATAATTGCCATGGAATAAATTATCCAAATTGATATTCAATTTAAATCTTCTTCAACTTTCATCACTGGAGGATTTTTTTTGTAATGTCTGGAAATACCAAGACTTTAAATTCGCATTGCTATTGCTCCACGTGCGAGAGAAGCTGAATGCATAACATGGGAATTGCTTCTTATTCAGTATACTAAGCCTGTAGTATGAGCTAGTTTGTGCTTTATACTCGCAACGTTTGCGCCTTGTGAACGCATTCGCCATTGTCGCATGAGACGGAATGTGCCTTGTAGATAGAAGTGTCGTGACGCATAATATGTATAAGGGAAGGCATACCGCTACCGTTCCTTCTACCTCATAAGCTGTATAAGTCCTGACACCATTTTGTAAAGACTCGTTCAGAGCAGGTAATCGGCTTGTGAGAGTCGGTGGCCAAGTGTTTCCTCGTTTGCATATCCTGGCCGCGGTAACGATGCGCTGCGGTGTCGCCAGAATCCCAGCAACATTCAGTTGAGGGTTGCTTTTGAAAGCATGTGACGATTTACTTTTAGTGTTCCGTTTCCCTTGTGGTTGATTTTCCGTACTTAATTTTACCGAAGAGCTGTTTTTCATTTGTATAATGATGATAGTTGTTTTGAAAATGATGCACCTCTTTCTCGGTAGGTTAAGAAAGGTCCAAGATATTTTAGATAGTTCTCACGGGTCACTCTATCAATTGCTGACACTCTTTTCAGCATCTTTCAGTGGTGAAATCCTGGGAATTTGGTCGTGTGCTCAAGAGACGCATTTCTCCGGCTGTTGAGCACGGCGGGGCACTGAAACTTTGGTTGGTAATTTCACAGCGTTAAAGTTAGCCCTTCCTTATTCCTCCTGACCAAATGGTACAGCAAATGTAATTACTGATGAGTTTTGTTAAACATTAATTTTTGCTTGTAAATTGATGATTCACATGTTCTTTGCCTATCAGTAATTATTAGTATTATTATTAGTCAAGCCGAATGATAGAAGAATTGCACAAGTTATCGAAGTTAGCCTCTAGCACACGATAATAAGATTCCATGCACTAATGAGCAAGGTTCGCCTTTCAAAGGCTGCTCTTAGCCCGCTTTAAAGTAATTCGATTGCCAGACGAAATAAAGAGTTGAGTAAATTGAGCTTTGTAAGTACGTATTGAACACGTACATTATGTCCTTGAAAATAAAAGCTCCAGCTAATTCAGATCGCTGAGAGTTCTTGTACCAACACGATTGATGTTGTAATGCACGTCGCTGGATTCATTCTTGTGTTCATTTAGCTACTAAACCACAAAATTCCATGAAAATTTTGACTTTATTGGCAGTGTCTTTCGATAGTTTTATTATGTGCCTGATGAATCTTATGAATAGTTTTTTTTTTTAAATGATGAATCAAATTCACCTTCAAGATTTTGTGCTTCGTCCAGAACAAGACATTAGGAATCTATGCCATGAAATAAATGTTCTTGCATGAAGTAATGCAGCATTGTTGCTGTTTTCCAATACTAAAGATACCAGGGCGTGTTTCAGCGGATAAAAGTTTAGTGTGTCTTTTTTTTACGAATCTTAGCAATGTCATTAAAAAATATTTCTCGAAATTTCAGTGGAATTCAGCCTAGCTAATAGGCTTCGGTATTCTATCAATTTTCGTTTGTGATATTCGAAGTAACGTATCAATGTTTTTTGGCAAATGGGATCTTATCGAGTATCGAACTGAGGAGTGATCGTTGCCGCCATTGAAAGTGCTCAATTTTGATTTTACAATATTAATTGCACGCATTATTTTCTCTCCTAATGAACAGCTTTTAGGTACACATCATTACCTACAATTTTATGATTCTATGCACAAACATTACGGAGGCTGGTTTAGGCCGTTGAAGATGTCTGCATGTACATGAAGCTGCGGGACTTTGATCATTATGTCCTGCCCAGCCGTCTCCAAGCCAAGCTGGTTTGTTGTTCCTCGCTTTGATTAATTACCGGCGCTCCAGGTACCCTCATGTGCCGAAATCCGTATTCTGTGAGGCGATGTGCTGCCGTGCGCCTAATATCCTTTGTCCTCCAGCCTGCCTCCGGCTTGCCTCCGTCCTGCCTCCGTCCAGCCTCCGTCGTACGCAGGTACACCGCTTAATGACGGCCCGTATTCAGTGCGTGAACAAAGTATAGGACCAATTATTATTGAATCATTTATGGAGTATTAAATCTTACTCATAAAATGAGAAGGAGAACCAATGTAAGTGGGTTCATCTTTAATACCTAAGATCCAAATTATTTGTTAGTATAAATTTTCCCCTTTACATTCGGGCTTTCCATTTTACGTGCGAACCAAGTATATTAGTAGCTTGGCAAACATATTCAAGGCTAGTGTTTGAAGTTACTCGCATACGGTGTTAAATTTTGGTGCAGGAATTGGCTGCGGTCCTGTGCCTTATCGGTCTTAGCGATGATATTGGGAGAGTTTTATGTACGTGTCACTCAGTCTTTACCGGAGTCGTCTATGTTGTGTGAGTTCTGAAGTAGTAAATACCCAAATAAGTTCTTGAAAATATCTAGTTACTATGTTGTGCATACGGCTTTTACTGGATTCTGTAAAACATGAAACAACAAACAACCGCACCAGAAGTTGGTGAGAATTATCTAGTTCCTCAAAATGTGAAATTTGAAAAATCACCATTACATAAATACAGACCTATGAAACGTATTTTATACAGTTAATGGAATCACTTTTGTGTTTTATATTTTCGACTGTTGCTGTTTCAAATTAACTAAAGGTTTTTTTCAACAACGGTGTAAAGAAATCTAACATTGGGAAAAGTGGAACAATCTGTTTTTCTCTTCCAAGTTTTGAAATAAACGAAATTAGAATTAGAATGAAAAAGTCCATACGTACGCAACGAAGCGATGCCCCCCAAATTTCCGAGTACTTATAATGTTTTGAAGAGCCTCAAATAGGCTGGATCTTATTTATAATCATTCAATATTAAAACGTACAATTTGAGAATTATAAATTGCAAAAATGGAGCTCAGGTTAAATGATTTTATTCAAATAACATTGAAATGATGAGAAGTTGTTTTATATTTAGATCTTATTTTAACTACTCGGTAAGAAATAAGGTCGGCATAAAGCTCTTGTATTATAGACGTTTAACGCTAAGTTGCACATTCACATCACAGTGGGATGTCCAGGGCTAAGCTGTACAGTTCCGACTCAGTGGGATGTCCAGGGCTACGCTGTACAGTTCCGACTCAGTGGGATGTCTAGTGCTGAGCTGTACATTTTCGATACTGTGGGATGATACTAAAGCCAACTTCTGATCGCCTTAAATTCTTTCCGGTTTTGTTGCTCTATTTGATAATTGATGAGTTTCCATGTCGCAACATATTATAATAATTCACCAAAGGAATTTTGCCTAAATCAACAGCTGCCAGTCGGTTTTGTTTGCTGTGAATGCTCGTATTTAGCTCGCTAAAAAAAATTGAATATCATTTTTTGGAGCCCCGTCATTTCGTGTTCGTGAGTCACTCGAAAATATTCGGCCACCCAGAAAAAATTTCTCAGTATGTCTCGTTTTTCCAGCAAAAAGTAAGTCTTCATGTGGGCAAAGTTTACGCTTATGATCATTTTGGGAGCGCCACTTACGTAAACTTGTGACTCCCCTTGAATATGAGTGAAATTATCTATCGGGGATTTCCTAGTGTCTCATATTCCAGAACTTCTCGCGTCATTTTGAAGGATCCATTTCTGTTTTGACAACTTCCGTGGTTTTTCGCCTCCGAGTCTCAGAAGAACGCAAAAGTAGAAGAATCGTAAAAAACAGCACTCAAAAATTAACCAGCACGAGGATGACCATGTTTAATGATGTTAATTTAATTAGTGCGATGCTTAAATTTTTCCCCCCTTTGAACTTTCTAAATTTGGTCGACATCGTTGTCTGAGAGAAAATTTATGAGTTTCAAATAAATGTCCTAGTTTTACTTCGTTGCCACTTTGATAGTAGGTTGTTGGGAGTGTTCTTAACAGAATATTCTATTAATGCATCATAATTAATAAAACAGCCTATTGTTCGATTCTCAAAAGAATATTGCATGTTATGTCCCGGTGAGTTGTTTGCCTGTTTGCTCGACCCTGAAGGCTCATGATCAAGCAGCATTCAGGAACCTGCTTAACTAATGTACTTCCATTAACTTCAAAGAGAAGGTAACCTTTCGTTGGCATTTCCTACGCTGTTGGCTGTTATGGATGGTGCACCTTAGCTCTCCTTCTAAAGGTGAAAGCAATTTCTGGCTTGATGAAGGCCTCTACGGCTCCTGAGTTTTGATGCACCAAACATTTTCCGCCTGCCCTTCCAGTTGAACTCATTTGCATTTGTCTAAATCTCAGATAATCCTGTCAGAGCTTGCTCTGCTCATTGTTAGCCTGGAAACAACATCGATGTTAAAAGGAACGAAATGGGGGACGATTTCAGTAGAACACGCTTTTTCGGTTCGTTTGCTTAACCTTCCTCACAAATTTTTGAAGACTCCAGCGTACTCAACCATTTTTGACGAGTCCTGGCGAGTAGATTCTAATAATGGAAATAATTTCACGTGCTTTAAAGTTACTAACATTTATCACGGCAAAAATATTGTTATTGCGCTTTGAACTTGCATTGTACGTCTTATAGGCTGGAAATTTCATCATTACATGTTCCGCACACACTTTCTCCTGGACTGTCGTTTAAATGGTGAAAATCTAGTGCAATTTTGTACAGACCCAGTCTACCATCTTTACCGGAGCATCTACAATTAAACGGAGTTTTGGTCGTCAACTCGCAGATATCGCCACCGAATAGTTAATTAATTATCAACGGGGAGGCGACAAAATTAGACTGGGGGTGTGTGCGGCAGTAAAGAAGCTTTCTCTGCATGAAAAGCCACTTTTCAGCTTTTGCCACATGTAACCACAATGTCTGTTGACGAACGTCTAAAAAGTGGGAGAAAATATATATTATTCTCATGAGATACATTTGCCACAACAGTTCGGGGTAAACATTGGAAACATTGCGTTAGATGAGGTTAATCTCTTTGTGAAAACCACCCTAACATAGCATTGAAGTCCGCATAATTGAATGCTCTCATGCTTAAACACGCATGGCTTTTCATGTCGTCAGAGCTCTGGCTTACGCCTCGTGAACACAGAACGCTCTGACGAAGCTATCTAGTTGACTCAGCCAGGCCTGAACTACTGTACTTAACCGTGAGGCGGAGGCAGAGAAATGCCGTAATTGAGATTTGTCGTGCGGTCATACCGAGTGTCGAGTGTGTTTCGGCTAAGGAGCACGAGATAGTATGTAAGAAAATGGGCGTTGTTCTTCATGATATTCAAGCGTTTGGAATGTAAGTCTTTGCAAATTGTATAGTATTTTAGTTAATTTATTGCAAAGGTTTCTTTGTGATATTAGTTTCTTAGAATATTGGTTTACTCAAATTTGATGCTCTGCCATTTGTGCTCAATGGTAATTACACTATCAGGCTAAATAGTTTGTCCCATCCTAGTAAAATGTGCCAATAATTCGAGCAGTCAGTACTGTATCTGTTTTCTCCACGACAGAGAGCGTGAATAATCTCGTGGGAATAAAGTACAAAATAAGCCTCTATCTTTGACAAAAAACAGCTTATAGGTTTGCACTGGGTTGGTAAATCCGCCTTCTTTACTATATCCGCCTGTATTCAAGTCCTATGATGTCCATAGGACTTAAGACTGTGCAAAGAGCAATTTCTTTAGAGAAAAAAGATAGTGAAGTGCAGTCATTTAGTGGTAAAATTGGCCGAGCTAAAATTCTGAATACTCGAGATATGCGTTCTCTGAAGCGATTGGTGAAAGTAAACAGGCAGAAAGTGTTCAGTTTACTAGCATGTTCAACAAAGGCATTGCAAAAATTTATGTTCGCAACATGAGCCGAAAACTGAAGGAAATGGATTTAAGGAGTTGTGCTGCCACCAGGAAACCTTGGGTCAGTACAACTAATCGAACAAAAGGGTCAATTTGCAAAATACCACAATGACTAGAGCGTACAGCAATGGGAATATGTCCTATAGTTAGATAAATCGAGGCTCATCTTATAGATTTGTTTCGGGGGGATTTCAGTCTAATTACAAACCACGAAATAGAAGCAGGAAAAAACATGCTAGTTTTAATTTTAAAAAGGTTTCCTTTCTCCAGAGCTTTCGAGCTAGCTACACAGCTCATCTTCTGTAGACTGTAAGAGAGGAACAATTTGTACATCAGTAATCGTATGGCCATAGTGCATTACTGAGGATAGGGGGTGAGTCTGCTCGCACTAATCGACCCATGGCCAATCCGCCCCACAGTAATATTCTGGACCATTCATATACCTGTAGCTTTTCATGAGATATTTTAGCCAATTTGCTGTTTCAGATAGTGCATAGAGAACATTAAACGTAATTTTTTGTTTGCGAAAATTAAACCCACACCTAAAAACTGAAAAAAACGTAAATTTTATTCGGTTTGAAGTAAATTTGTTAATGAATTTAAATAGTCTGCATTTAAAGGGACTTGGGTTACACAATTTGTTTGCTTCGGTGTTTCTTTCATCTGTTGAGAGGAAAACTTTATTTTTGAAGAATGGCTTTTCAAGTTTACTTTAGCTAGTTTACTTTGAGTAAGATTCACAAGTTGACTCTGAAAAATTGGACTGTTTAAATAGTCAAAGAACAATTATTCCTCGATTGATAGATGATGAAGCATATTGTTGACATGCATTTGATATGACGTCATGTGCCCTCAGGTACTGCAGTTATTTACTGCGTCGTGTTCCTCAGGTTTGCTATTTTGTGATTATTTTAATGCAGTAGAACAATGGTCCTGTACATGCACCGCTTGATCGGTGTCAGCCAAAAACCGCGCTATCGTTTTATTTGCTTCTCAAAACACGCATATTTTCCGTGTATTTGATTTGTTACTCACTGAACTTGATACCGTCAGCAGGAAGGATGACTACAGTCGGTTTGTGTTTTAGACACAATTCAACACATTGCGTGAGGGTTGGCTGTTTATTGAATTTCATCGATTATATTATCCTTTACCGCGCCTCTTTTTTCCTTTCCAGTTCAGATGAAATCCATTTTAGTTGCTACGAACACGAGTTTAGTCGATCGCTTCCACACTAAACCATATAATTCCTCAAGGAGTAAAAACAGAACTGTAACGTGCATACCACAGAGCCCAGTAATGGCGTGCATTGCTCACAAAAAGTTGTCTACTATTGAGCGCCGTCCATTACACAAAGCGAGAATCCGCGATAAAAACGTAAGCGATGAATAATTTCAAAACGCAGAGGGATGATCCATCAGTACTACCAAGGGTACGTGTATCCCGGAGTTACTACTTCCAAGTTTTGCGCTTACAAGTTCTTGATTTATTGTTCCCATTCACATTCTTACTCTACACTGTACTATATGTATATGAAATACAAAATTTAAGTTCTACAGATACTTGTTGCAGAGCAGTTGAACTAAACTAGCCCTGAAATTTGTACCAGAACTGAAGTTCGCAATATTTTTGCGAGGCAAAAAGCCTTCTGAACTCATAGAATTCCGAGCACTACCAACTCTTAGGGAATGAATCTCCTTGAGTAAATCTCGGATCACGTTTTGACTTACGTCGTCTGAGCTCAGTGATCTCTTAAGCCAGGTTACTGCCCATGTTCATAAATAGTCCTCAACCTCTTGATCCTGTTAGGGACGTGCACTCCTTTCACCGAGGTTTCCAAAGAACGTGAGCCGTAGGCTTTCCAATAAAATCAGCTCCCCAGGAAAACACGCTCTTTCAGAGTTGTAATTCTCCCCTTAACTCACTTATTGGCTTGGCGGCGCGCAGAATGAGAAATTTGCCCCTGCTGCATGGAGCTCATTTCGTCCCTGAATGAGATGCATCGCCACATTTTACTGATTGCAAGTCCAACTTTAGAGGAAGCTGTATGCTAGTTGGAACTCCTTCAGTTTTCGCTATGGGTGCCATAGTACGGTCATTTTTACGGTCATTCTGATGTGAAATTTTCGACTCAGTGTATTTGAATGAAAAATGCAGCTTCCACGAAGTACGCGGTTTTGAATCTGAGCTCATGCATTGAAATTCTTCATCGCTTGGATCCGTTGTAATAATGAAATACTCTAAGAGTTATAATATCGCTGTTCTGTAGTAATAGAGAGGCGACATATCCAGTTTCGATGAGAGCGAAGCATAGTCTCTCTGCCGTAGAGATTCCAGGTAGGAAACTTAATTCTTCGAAACAGCAATACCGCATGGAATGAGATTGCGGGACTTCTGTTCTTCAATTTCAGTTATGAAAAATCTATAATTTAATACATTCTACAGTACGCTCCATGTTGAATGATCAACTTTGTAATGCTAGGCAATCTAACCTGAAAAATTCTGCTAAAATCTTTACTTATAATACAAGACATCAAAGCTCATTTAAACGGCTTCCACATAAGTCGTTTGAGTTTATCTTGCATATTTTTTTTGGAATACGTCTCGGATATTTACGAGCTAATTTTATCAATGTTAGCTCATTTTCGATAATGATACACATATGTACTGAAGAAACTTGTAATATAGTTTTGAAATAAAATTGCTGCCGGTTGTTTGGTGAGGCACTAACGACTTATATTTCTACTAAAATCAGATGCGCAGGATACACGTTTTTCAGAGCTGCCCCTTCCCCCTTAACTCACTTATTGGCTTGGCGGGTTCGCAGGAAATGAATCAATATGAATTGACATTGGAAATCCTGACTACATACTTTAATATGGAAAATGTCCTTAACACTCACGAACTGAACCCACAATGTCAGTGTGGATTTGTCCGTCGAAATTGAGCACGCCACATCTCCGAAAAGGCTGCTCGGACAAGCGCCGCGACCTGGCGAGATCATGTGTTTATTTACTCTGGATGGGTGACCATAGGAGTTGTAATGAATACTATGTCGCTAAATTCTCTGACCGGTTATTGCTGCGTTTTATCGAAAAATGAAGTCCTGCTGTTGAGTTCAATTGTGTTACGAATTCTTATGGTGGAGTTTTTTCGAGAAGGGTAATGCTGCTGTTGCGTCAAATTGAGTTGTTAATTCTTATTATTACATTTCATCGAGAAGTGAAGAGCGGCTGTTTCATTGAATTATATTCACAATTCTTCTTGTCGCATCGAGAAGTGAAGTAAATCGAATTCCAAGAAATCGATGTTGTCGTTACATAGTTTGAAAAAAATTGTAGAGTACGAGGTGAAGTACTTAGATTATTGCCGGATAATAACTTTTATTATGTCTACCATTGCTTCATGGTTTTCGGTTTAACCATCGCAGACTTAGTATCAAAGATCACGTGAATTATGCCAAAGTAATTTAGAACATCAACACAATTTATTTGAACTGACATGGAAAGAGGTAACTCTTGTATTCGACTAAGTTATTTCAATCCCTTTCTCAACTACATAAGTTATCAAAGGATTTTTAATAGTATCAATTGCTAATTATTTGTTCGTTCAATATGTTACCTCAGGTAAAATTTGGGCGTCACTCAGAAACCTTTCTTTCAATATTGGTCAAGTGGCTGAGAGAGTTTGGCGAACTTTGACCGAGTTTTAGCAATAGATTTACCAAGCTGAACTTTACACTCGTGCGTTTTGAAGACAAGTAACTTACACGTAAAATACCGCATTGAATTTTTAATTAGGGTGTTCCATTCGCTCTAAAATTTGTACGAGTGTTTCCTCTGTATGTTTTTTGTATGTTTAACATGCGTTCTTAATTTTCGAAGGCGAAGGTTGAATAGACGGTATAGCGTATCGGACTACTACTTGCTCGCTGGAAAGTTTCCGTTTTTTTTAGCTTTGCTCAACGAATCAATAAATTTCCAAGTATGTATTTAATTAATGTATTAACGTCAAATAGTCGATTTAGTAAGAAACCTAATTCGAAAGTTCTCCGATAAGGTCCTTTGTTGGTGTCACTCCGTTTGAAACGAATTTAATTAAATAAAACCTTGCATTTCCCGTAAGGCTTCTACGGGCCAACAAAAATCTTTGCATTATGACAATGAAAGGAAGGGTTTGAGCTGCTTCGTTTCGCTACAGTATCTCATGCTGCTTTACTAGAAACTCATTTTTAAATAACTCGAAAAAACTAAAGTGGTCCCTGCTTTCTTCCATTGGCGTCTTTCGTGAGGCTGTCGGACGCAAGGAGTGAAAGAGATTCCCCTCGAGCGTCTCCGGACTATTGCAGCGAGATTTGCGGCCATTTCCGACCCAAATCCGTCATCGTTAAGAGCATTGAGCCCTCGGAAAACCTTACCGAAGTTAGCCTTCTATTGGTCCGTTTGCAATCGTTTTCTCTCTCACATTGCCTACCTGAATTACTCTGTATTCTTGAACGGTGTCTATATTATAAATTTAGTCCCCTTAGATCATCAACTACGGGGCAATTCCATATTTTTGGTTTCAGATGTCATCCTTCCTGAGAATCCGTGATAGGAGCAGAAGCTGTTTTGACGAAGAAATTGTTGCTCCATTCGCGAAACTTTAACAATGTTAATATTTAGCTTGCGACTTCTTTACGCTTAATACGTCTTCATAGGTTTTATTCTTACGTCAACACATTGTATAACATTGTTAAATCGAATGCGGGTCTAATACACGAGCGTCGTAAATCAGAGGATAATTGCCGAATCTGACAGCTTTGCCTGTTGCTAACTTAAAACTTCCAAATTCTTTTAAGAGACCTTACGTAGATTATAACATAGTGCAAGTTAAACTTGAACCTAGATTTTTATTTGAAAGATGATGAAACGTTTATTATACCATGTATGTACGTTGGATGGTGATAAAATAATACGGAATATTAGGAAAAAGTAAATCCTAGGACGTGAAGAGAAACGAGATAGCGACTGTTAATGAGAGATGAAATTTCGTATGAATGAACGAGTACGACTACATGTTTTTTTTAGATAGAAAACGAAAGCTTTAAATGCAAAAGAAGTTTTTCTTCTTCTCACGTCACTTGAAAGAACGTTTGATTTCAGGGAGCACCATTTTAGTTTTAGTTTTTTATTAAGCACTTGTAGATAGTTGCTTCCCCAAGAAGAGGTACGTGTTTGGTCTTTGGATGTAAGATAAAACTCCCAATTGTGGGTGAAGTTTACAAAATTTTTGAGAATTTGGGAGCTAATTCAGCAATGAGAGCGTCCATTCTTGTATAAAATTTTATCAAAATAGCTTTGTGCGTACGGACATTTTTTTGGGGGAATACCTGAAGTTCTTGAACTCAAGTCACGAAAACTCTCGAGAGGAAATGTAAAATTAATTTATGAAAAATTATTTAAAAAATAATTCACGTAAAGTGAAGCTTGAATGTAAATTTATTAATGTTGGATGGAGAAATGATTTGTATGTTCTACCTATCTGCGTTACGGAAAGCTGTATCGTATATCAGGTCTTTAGAAATGAAATGCCCAATTTTAAACGGATTTTTTTTCTTCAATTCATTATGGAACGTATTGGAATTTTCAATACATTTTACCACTTTAACAGTACCTTATTAATTCCAACAACTAAGAATTACGGCGATCAAGAATGGATGAAATTACAAAAGGCTGTTTGTTATTCCTTTTTCAGATGTAAAATTTTCCTCGCAAAAAGTTGTATACGACCTTAAAAGCATGTTAGTCAGTGACTCGATTTATGGTCACACGTTATAATGCGATACAAAAATAATTCCATATTACATCGTGTGAGCAAACTTGGAGACGACGTGTCATCTGATGCTCGTATAGTTCGTGTGATACTCACTTGCTCAGTTTCTTCATTTTTCTGATAGGTTACAGATGGTCCAATGCAGTAGGAATCGAAACATCAAATCTTGCCGTTAACGCGCGCGTTGTTTGAGATGTATCCGCTTCCACTGGTGCTTTTAGCTCATCGCTGTGGATGCTGCTAGCCGGTCTACCTCAGGGTTGATTAACGAGATTAAAATCACCAAATTGAAACCTCCCCAACCGTCGACGCATTCATTCGCCTCATTCTCGCTGAACTCCTCATTGATGTCCCGAGCTGTCTGACGTGAATTTGTCCCATGACGAAACTTGTATTCAGAAGCCATGAATTGTTCATTTGTCTATGAAATTGTCAACGATTCGAGGCCAGAAAAAATGATTATTTTAATGGGCTACCAAAAAGGTAGATGGGTTGTATTTCATTGTATTTTTAACTTTTATCAGATATATTGTTTTCTTAAAACCTTATTAAGTTAAAATTATTATTCCTTTCAAAAATTGTGTTAATCATGTAGGTGATAAGCATCGTCATTATTTATCGTCATTCCAATTACAGTCGACAGCCATGGAAGTGTAAATGAATATAACAAATACAATGGTTGTAGCGACAGCGTTTTTGGGCTTACGATTTTTTAATTTACTTTTCTTCCCTATTTATACGTGATATTAGAAAGATTAAACTACGATTGGGTATATTCAATTTTATTAAGCATTTTGATTTTTTATATAAAATCTAATCGCCCACTCGAGGACCATAAGATAGGCAATAGGGTTAGGCTAGTCAAGTTTGTCTATGTATGCTATGGGACTGGCGTCCCCAGAGAGAAAATGTTAGGTTACCTGAGCTACAGATAGGCCTGGGGACTTCTTTCATGCTCACTACCTTCAATTTTCGCTCCTATTTCGCTATCTGTCCTTCTTATTTTGTTCGCCTTCATTCTTAATCTGCTGTTTCTATACGCAGGTCATCCTGCGTGGCAACACACTTCAAATCTTCTAAGATTTTCATTTCTTAATCCCCATTTTCTACTGTTCAATCTGAATGGTCCCGTGTCTTTCGGTGAGCCATAGCCTTGAGTCACTGAAGCGTGGGAATCTATACCACCACTACTAATTATTCGTATTGAAATTTTGTTGTTTCCATATGATAAAAAGGTACTAAATATCATTCAACATATTTCACTCTCAAATATTCAATCTGAGGGTAAAAGGCCTCATCGCCCTGGGTCCAAAGTCTTTTTTCCGTCGTTACGACCGAAAGACTAAACGTTCGTTTCATGGCTTCGTAGTACTCGTTTCCGTAGGCAATTTTCTTCCCGCGAGAAAGTTTCGACCAAATTTGAGTCGACGGCAATGGCTTGTGAATAGGTGTTGGTCGTGGAGACGGCCTACAAAAATGGCGACAATTTCTGTTCTGTCAATTTCCGAATTCCCGTTTGAACTCCACTGTGTTACGCACGCCCACACCGAACCGATCCAAGTTCATGACCATGTCATTCTACAAAACTCTTGAGTTTACAGTAAGCTCGCGATACTGTTTTCGCTCAGTTCTTGGTGAAAATTAGGCTTTGTTCCACGTTGGGAGGGTAGGGGGGACTAGAATCTTTTGTGCCTGGTTAAAGTCTTGATATTAGACGGTACCCTAGATCCAGGGTTATTTAAGTGGGTGGAAATGATACTGCAGCGATTTTGGACTCGTGGAATCAATAACATTCTGCCTTATGTCAACCAACCCAGAGCTGTTATGCCCCACCCAATTTTGTCCTTGACGTGATGCGATCGAGTGTTTTACTCCATATATTCCACAATATTCTACTGGATATATCATTTAATGCAGAATGTGTTACTCGTACAGGTGCGCTGGAACTCGACGTTCTTTATTTTTCGTTGCTATTTTTTGTCTAATTTTCTTTTTCGATACTTCAATTTAATCTATCCTTCTGTAAGTTGTTTTCGTATTTCTTCTTACCCAATGACTATTGGATGGAGAACTTGAAATCATAATTGCATCATATTCTAGAAACTGGATGAAAATACTGAATATTTTTAGGGGGCCAAATAAAATCATCATGTTCCATGTGCATTGCAATGTTTAGTTTTGAGTTATTTGCTTTAATTGTTGAGTGACTATGCGCCAAACTAAACCAACTTCAAACCAAAAGTAAAATTTGTTTTTATCATCATACTTGTTTTCTTTTCAGTTTCTGTTTCATTTTAGTTTTGTGAATGTCGTTTCTGTTTGGCGTGAAGATCCAACAACTGTTAACATTCATTTTAATTAGAATAAGGGTCATTGTATTTTTATTAATAATGTTAGAGGATATCTCGCAGCATTTAAAGTATCATATGACGTTCGCAACATAACGCATTTAGACGAAATAAATGCAGATGAAAGTAGTTGTTATGACCTAATTGCCTTAGTACCCTGTTGTATTTCAGGTGTGAGTCAACTGTGTAAAAAATGACTCACAAGAAAGTGTGTAGTTTTTCAAATAACTGTTACTCAGTGTGTATTCATGGTAAAAACCTCAGGTTGATCGTATTTTAAATATTGATTCATTTACCTTTAAAACTTAAAATTATTTTTCACTGGAATAATTTAGGTACAGTTACACGGAGAGAAACTGAATTTTTTGCTCACTGTGGCAGAAAACCCCTATTGTTTTATTTGAATCACAAATATTTTTAATTTTATTAATTTGTACCACTGTTCAAACTCTGTTCAACAGAGTGTGGTGGCTGCAAGACTCCACGCCACAGAACAGTTTGCTGACGGGACCGCTTGAGCGAAGGGTTTGGGGGCCGTGTCATTGGAGTTAGGCATGGGGTGGTGTGGCCACCGTGCAGTCCCGATCTGATTTTACGATTCTTTCTTTTTTGGTAAAAAGTAAAGTCTACGAAAAACTTTCAAGTTAGATGACCGTATCGCCCTGAATGTAAATGGGCCTAAAAATCACTCAGAAATGATCTAAAATCAAAGCAAGAAACGAGAGTCCTGTTTAAATGTGTTTAAATGTGTTTTGAGTCCGATGTCAAAATTGTCTTGCAAATAACGGTGGCCACATGTTGGATTAGAAACATAACTATGTGCTGGAAAAGAACATTGTGGTAATATTAATAAAAACAAAAAATTGTTTTAAAAGTTGGTTATACTCATTTTTGTACATTTTTAGATGTTCAGTGATATTTTATCGAATAAATTCGGTACTGGCGCTTGTAGCGCCCCCACGAAATGAGCAGAAAAATCACAATTACGTTTTGTGTACGTACGCCCAAACCACTCCTGTGCATAAACTCATCGTTTAACTCGTTATGGCAGACAAATTAATGTTCAAAGTGAAATGAAGCCAATGTCTCTACGAATAATACGTACTGACTAATAAGTATTTGAATATCTCAACACTTTTTTGTGACTCACCTTGTATTTATAGGTATACGTCATCCGAGTACGTCAAAAATATACGTCAGTAGTGTACGTCAAAACTACACGTTAGCAGTGTATATTAATAGAACGCGCCAGCAGTGAAATGGTTTGCGCATGTTGGTATTTGGTAAATTTCAACGTGCTGCTGACTTCGACATGACTATGATTGGCAATGAACGTCTGTAGAATTTGTTGAAACGATTGACGACGTGTTTGTTTGTCAGAGACGCGTGGACTATAGTTGGGTTGAATGATCTGCGGTGCTTCGAATTTTGATATTGACATCAATTTTAGCATCACCTACGTTCTAAAGGGTAAATGAAAATCTGTAAACCTTGGATTCCGTTTAAATTTCTCATTTTTTCTGTTTCACTGGCGTGAAAATGTAAATGTCTGCTGTTATGAATAGGGGTACCATTCTTCACGCGCAGTATCAATTATATGGACAAACGCAGAAATATTATCTTTATAACACCTGAACAATATATTTTGCTAACTGAATGAATTTTCTTACGTCTGGCAATAACTAATCTTTGAGGTAGAAAGAACCAATGTAAAAGGGTGCATCTTTACTAAAGACCGAACGTTTCGGACTGGAAAGATTCCATCATACTGCTTTTTCGAAATGCTCTTTTGATACGTTGCTGTTTAGTAAAGATGTACCGTTTTACGTTAATAATTCTTTCTACCTTACGGGCGAGATTCGTTTGGAACTGCTCGATCAGCACTGTGAATAATATATGGACTGTAGAAGGTAGTTTATTTCTGGCACTGGGCCTCCAGTCAGGCAACAAGCCTCCGAGTGTTGACTCTGCAGTGTCTCGTAACTTGAGTTCGGACCGACTCGTATTTACACGAGATAAGTAATGTATGCTCAAGAAATAATGAAGCAGCCCATGCAGTCGGAATGCGAAGGCTCTCTCTGGCTTGCACCGTACTGTATTAAAGTCGTACTCTTCTACTAGTGCATTTCAATTTTGTTATTTCGATATTAGGTGTTGACAGCCTCTATGACGTATTCGTGAAATTTTTTGCCAAGAATTTAAATGAAAAGTGTTCACGAGACTGAACAGTTTCTATTCAATAAGTAGTATTGAATATACAAACATGGAATTCGTTTTATCTTTTAGTGGAGTACATTACTGCCAAATATTTGCTTTTTATTTCAAACTATCACCGTGGTGTCGAAGATGGATAAGAATGTACGTTCCTTTGAAGGATGATTTCTTCGCTATTCCTTGGAAACATTGGTGAATTTTCATTTAGCATTGGAAACATTAACAAAAATGCATAGAGGTATCATTTGCTAAATTAAATATGCATCTAATTAAGTCTGCATACATTTTTTATTTATTCATTGAATTATCAGTCCGGTACTTGCTTCGAGTACCTCCCGGTGCTGAAGCCAATACCAGTTAATTCCATTCGAAGCGGTGCAAAATTCCAATATTCGCCTGTAGTTGCGCCGCTAATTTCGCTGTATGGACATTTTAGAGCGCGGCTCGTGCCGTCCCAATGGCCCACTCCAAGTCGCAGCCTCTATTGCATCGTTGCAGCTGTGGCAGAGTTTGCTTTAATATTTGAAAAAGGATTTTTTCATCGATGTAAATTGATCTTCTATAATGCTTGTGTTTTTCGTCGTATATTGTTCAGTTATTTCCATACTGAACATGTTTTTTTTTTGCACTTCGCGTTTACATTAAAGCACGACCAAAATTGACAGACAGGTCTAATTTCACTTTGCATTTCTAAATCCTTAATATTACGTGAAAAATGGAACAACGTTGTGGACCACATTTATTTTCTGACGCCTGTTGAAATTGTAAAGTTGTCTATCTCTTGAAAAAATATTGCTTGAATTTTACCCATGTGGTAAGAGTACAAACAAGGAACATAGTTCATGAATTTAATTATGACCCCTCAAATTGAAATCATAACTTGCTGTGTATATCTAAGCTCATTTAATTTCCGCAGGATGGTTTTCATTCCACCTCGAGATAGCAGGTGTAGTGAAGACAAACGGAAATATTGATATCTTCATAGTATATGAACGCTATATTTTGCTAAATGAAGGGAATTTTCTTCTTGTCTGGCTATGAATGACGTGTACGATTAAGAGAATAGCCGATGTAAAAGAGTGCAACGTTACTAAAGAGGGAACGTTTTAGAATAGAAACATTTCATCTTAAAGCTTTTTAGAGATGCTCTTTGGATACATTTGTTCTTCACTAAAGATGTACCCTTTTACGTCGGTTATTCTTTTTATCTTACGCATAAAACACCCTATGAACTGAACAATGACAAACAACGAACAATGAGTACCAGGAATAATGAACAGAGTAAAAAAAATATTCGTTGCTACCAAACTAAACTAGACAAAAATAGTTTGTTGCTGCCTTTGGTGGTGTTCATAGAGCGAAAAGCAATATCATTAGCATAGAAAGTTTGCGACGGTAATTGAGCTATGTAAGAAATTTCAGATTTGACATGCTCTAAATGAATCGCAAAGTCCGAATTTTCCGATTTGAATGCATTTGTCATCATGAATAAGTAAGTTCAGTTCAACTCATCGGAAGCAACTAGACCAAAAAGAGGTTGTCTGTTTAGTCCACAATATCTGTCAATCATGCTAAGTGCTCGCCTTTTGTTCGCTACATCTCCTGAAACACAATTCTTCCTCATAGTCACTTGAAGGCTTTCCTCTTCCAATCAGACTTACAAAACCACTCGTGATTTTACAAAAATGACGACGAGACTTTTTGCAGAGACCAACAAAACGGTTCTGATTGCGTCTACAATTATTTCAATGAATATTTCTTCCGAAATTGCCGACCATTTTAGACCTGAAAAATGATTGTTTTAGTGGTTTTCTAAAAAAGTAGAAGGGTTGCATTTTATTTTGTTTTTGACTTTAACTTATTACTTGCTCACTTGAAACTTTAGGAACTTAAACTTATTATTCAAGCTGTAAATTATTGTAAATCACGTGAGCGATAAGCTCATATGACACGAAATTAATCACCCATTGTTTCATCAGCTCCAGTTATTTACTACGTTAATCAATCGGTTTTCAAAGCTGAGACTATATGAAAGTACTGAAGAGGCATCAGTCTTTATTTCAAGCTGGCAAGGTATAGACTTGCTTCTTAAGGAATAGCAAACAGGGGCTATTGCATTTGGTCGTACTAGTAAACACCCGGTGGAGGAAGTAGCGAAATTCGCTGGAGATTCATGCTGCACTGTTATGTGGCTCTACCAACAATGGAAACAATTCGTTATACGCAGCAAATCGAGGCAAAATTGTGGTCGGAAAACTGTTTTAGCCAACACGGACCACCCCCGTGTGTCCCGAATAATTGGCCGGAGTCGCTTTGCATCAAGCATGAACTACATCGAAACTTCAACGATAGCTCTTCTCCTGTTGTTTCTGAACGAACTCTTCGAGGGAAACTTTACGCAAAAGATGCATGGAGTAGAGTGGCTCATGAATGGCTGATGTTAACCCCTGCCTACAAGACCATTTATTTAAACTGGACCAAGGCACACGCACATACGACTACAGAGGAATGGAGGTGTCAAGAAGCCAGATCAATCACGATTCTTCCTCTTTATGGCAATGATGCCCATCGTTGATTTCTTGAAAGGGATCAGGAAGACTTCAATGGAGCCTGTGTGCAAGGGGAGATACAAGGAGGAGGGGAGTCTGTATGTACTGGGGCTGTTTCAACTACAGAGCAGTTGGTTCTCCAATTGAGGTCACTCCCAAACTGAACCAGCATGGCTACAGTGAGTTACTGGGTGACAAAGGCATTGCTCCCATGCTCAAGAAAAGTTTTTTCTAGTATTTGAGAAATTGCGCTATTGAAAAAAAAGTCCATGGTTATTCCCACTTCAAGAGACTTGGATGTTGGAGCCATCCAGGGCTCTAGGATAATTCAACGGCCGTTGGAAATATCTTGAACTTCATGCAGTCCTCAGTTGTAAAAGATATTGTTCAGACATGTCGTCTACCTAAGGTTTCCTTGGAGACTCGGAAATATTTGCAGACGAATGATACAGCATTTCTGTTTTGAATATCGCGTGCGTGTATTCTTAAGTGTCTTGAAACACTGTATAACAATTTTGTTCGGCATTGAAACGTTCGTAGAGCTGGTTTGTACACGTGGAACATGACTGATTTAGCTATAACTGGTGTTGCGGTAAGATCAGTTTTAAGTTCTTGCCATCCAGATGTCACGGTCTGGTGTGACAATGCCGTTCAGATACCAAAGTTGATAATGTCCCTCGGATAACTTCGCAGTTGTTCGGGTACACCATACCATGTCACACGCTTGTGTGCCTCCTTTTCGGGAATATCGTGTTTAATCATCCTTTCCCAAGCAGTCTTAACTTTCCAATCCTTCTTCAGTAGCGTGCATGGGTGAGCATCGCAGACATCACGCGCTATTCACTTTGTATCTTAGACGAACGAAGTTCTCAACCACAAGCGAAAAATTTGGCCTAGTATCCTCGAATGTCATTAGAATTGATTTCAAGTCTTCAGTTGTAAGCCATAACTTTCTGTAAGCTCTTCCCATTCTTGTACAGTGGCATCTAGCAGTCTTTCTGATCGTTTTTGTTCCCATTCCTCTTGTGATATTACGTTTGTTTCTCTTTGCGCTCTTCCGTTTGTTTCTGTTTAGTCACTTCGGAGTCATTGAACCGAAGGACATGTTAATGTATTCATTGTAATGATTATTTCTTCTTTAAATTCATGCAAGTTCAGCTAAGAAAGCGTTCATTTGCATCTGCATGGCAGCTATAAGGAATTGTTGGTTTGAAACCACCGAAGTGAAACACGGTAAAGTTCATTCCTGCGAGGCGGAGTGCCTTCAAATCTAGTCGTTTGTAAGCACCACGGTACTTTATCCTCGCGTCTCTGAGTTAGTAACACAGAATACTACGTAATATTAGACAAGACGCGTTCTTTTCAACGACGTTGTTGATGCACATAGCTGTTTTTATTCCCAGCTTTCGTTTCCTTGTCTTTTCATATGTAGTGGGAAAAATGGTAAAACGTTTATGAAGAACCCTCTCTGCGTGCAAATTTGCTGTTTTTCACTGATTTTTTATAAGCACCCGTGTGTAAAAATTATTATATTGTAATGTTATCGAAGCACTACCGAGTGCAGTGATACTACACGAAAAATTGTTTGTAATGGGTAAATGAAGTAATTATTTTGATATCCTACTTTCCGTTAGTTTTTTCAAACGCGTGAGTGTAATTTCTATAACATATTTCTTGTTCTGATTGTTAACGATTTTCGAGCATATGTTTCGTAGTAGGTATCCATGAATCCGCTTAGGGTATTGATCAATCCTCAAGTAATAAAATCCTGAGAGAGGAGACGTCTAGTTGAGTACATTTTCAAATTCATGAAATAGGATTCCTGTTTTGATTCCAGGATTTCTTTTCAATTTGTATTGCGATGGATGAAATATTTTTTGGTTAACCAAATCAAGTATTTTGTTGTTTAATTCTGAAGTTTATTTATCGTTGAAAGGTTGTAATTATCTATGCTGTAACGTGCATTATTAAAATTATAGTTCCATAATGTATGAAACTACACATATGTAATCGTCATAGTAATCTTGCATTGTCTTCATCATGATGAACTTGATATATTACACGAAAATTTAATTTCACTGTGCAGCTTTTGTGCGTCGAAATTTCTAAACGCAATTTTCAATGAGCTAGCGGGACTCAATACATCACATGGTAAGCGGATTAATATTTTGGGCCAGAATTGGGGCTTCAAGAGAGAAGAGTTGGTCAGCTTCTTTGGGCCCTGTCAGGGAAATGTTGGTGCTGAAAGGATCTGAGTGAGAAGAAGATCGGGAAAATGCTGTGCTGTGGAGATTACTTCCCGAAGTTCGCTGTTTATGCAGGTCAAGTTGTTACGAGACTGTGTAAAACACTACAGCTTTATGGATTTAGAGCAATTTTTGGCCATCAAGCGACTTGAGCGCTTCTGGGGCAGATTTTTAGGTCAAGTTTCAATATAAATGGCATGTACTCTCCTGAGGTTGTTCAGTGCGTCCCGACGCTCATTATTCGAGCTACATACTAGCAAAGAAACGACTAAACTTCATAGAACGGATGCACGTACTGTGATTATTTGCTGAAACGTATCCTATTCGAACCTAAAAACATTGTCTCCTTTTTTAAAAAAACGTGTAGTTTTTTCTTAGCCTGTTGAAATTTTAATTCGACGAAAACGAGAGGCTCTTCTTTGAATTTTTCCTTTCTTAATTCAATCCGGTGCGTCACTTTCTCTCTTTGTAAGATCAAATATTTATCTTGATTATGAATTTGTAAAGTAAGGGTATTATGACTAAGTAATTTTGAAATGAAATTCTGTTATTACCACCTAGTATCAAGTACCAATGAAGGAAGTGTGGCTGGAAAAATGTACCTCTGTGCTTTATACGAGTAGAGGAGGCTGAGGTAAATAGGTACAGAATTTTACTCCTACCAGAAAGTGCAAACTAAACACTTTTCCCTGTATGAAACTTTGCGAAAAAATTAATTTTTGACATATTAGCATTTTAATGTTTGCGAGGAGGAAATTGAAGAACAAAATTGCCTAAAAATAATTCATTTGTGGCGGGTGTAAAATTGTGTACCTCTTTTTCTCTAGCACTGTATACGACTCAACTTGAAATCATTGAAGGTCCTCATGTTTTTTTCTTGTCTCATGGAAAATAAAGGGGTCATTTTCTTCCTGAAGTATTCAGCTACTATCTCCTCATTGTTATGCAAAATTTTGCTCCCAAGTGACTCATGGGTTTCGGTGTCCAAAGAATGGGTTTCAACCCATAAGCCTATTTTTTCGAAAACGTCTCATCAAGATGATTCATGTAAGAGTCACCAAACCTACAGGGTAGTCTTGTGCTCAATCCGATTTCATTCAACAGTTGATTTGAACCTCATTCTTTTCGCATGTCACATTTCGGTCCCTGTTGAAATTTCCATAAAAGACTTTTTAACAGAAAATGACACAGTCCAGCACGGAGCCACCAAACAGCATTGAAGTCTTGGCTTGGGATTTACCTCAGCAGGGTGACGGGAGTAGGAACTAATGGTACACCAATAGATAGGCCTTAGCTGATCGTACAAGTGGGTGCCGTCCCACAAACTTTCCATTTACCAAGTTCTTGTGCGCTACCCATTTCTTTTGCTCGCGTCTGGTGTTTGTTGAAAATTTGGATCAAAGTTCATGTTAAACGACACGGCATCTTGGTACTTGGTTTTGGCTTCTCATGTTCCCTGTTTCTCTTGGAACTATGCCTTCGTCTTCCTCAAGGTTAAAATTTAGTTTTAATTTCAAACATGGAACATTCTGTAGTGACCTAGACGGTGCGGTATTTCACGCGTGAAAAACACAAAAGTAACGACTGAACAATCACTTTTTTTCCTATGGTCTTTTGAACATGGTTGTACACTACATGCACATATTGTTATATAATATGCGTACTGCTTTCCCAATTGTCATATAAATACTGTACAATTTTTAGTTTGCCATCCTGATAGCGTTAGTTTCCTTTCATTACTGTTTTGAAAAGCCTAATTTAACATCGCGAATGGCCTTTCTGCATGTGACCTATTCTGAATGTCTAGCGCGGATAGTAAATCGGTAGATGTGGTACGTGCTGTCTTCTAAATTGGCTGATCAAAAAACATGGAATTTTTCGTTTCCCTTCACGATGGAATGGGTCTCATTTCGTCACTGTATTGAAATAGCCGTGGTTAGTATTACCAAATGATCTTTAGTATTTAGTTCTCTAAGTAAAACGGGATCTTTATCTTTTGTATCTCTGAATTGTTTTCATTTCGTATGGTATTTTAATTCTGTGATTGAGTTCGAGTTAAGTCCGCAACAGCTGGTGTCTAAAAATGTGGCCTGTACTTCGTAGTTTTTGAGCTCAAAATTTTGAATTTTATCTCGAATGAGCGGCAGTTTTCCATGTTCCCATCATTTGAAATAATGGAAATATTCTCTTCAAACAATGTGCAATTTACCGCTGTGGAATATCGTGTTTACATGTGGAAATTATCAGAGAATTTTTTCTAAATTTGAATCGTTTATGCTCTTCTTGATTATTTATCCTCATCAAGACAAAATATGAATACCCAAACGTGTATTTTTACATATGTGAGCAAATGTTTATTTGCATGCATTTTAACCTGTATTTTGAGTGTGAATTATCTTTTATGTTAATCTTTCCCCCCAGCTCATTACACTGTAATGATGTGGAATTTATTTCCTGATTTTGATCACGACGTTTGTTAAAATAATTATACCAACGACCGTAATTCAAGACAGACTCCTTCTCTCTTCGGACAGGTGATCACCAACTTTTGCCCTCTAATATTCCGCTGAAATAATCTGAGTTATACTTACAGGAACATAATTGTGGTTTCCTTATGGAATAAGAACTACATGCAATCTTTTCGGAACAGTGATATGAAAATTTGATCGATAAATTCACTATACTTGTGGCAAGGCCTTTCCTTAAGTGCTTTCAAAGAAATACCACTCCTAAATATTTTTGCTACTACAGTAAAATCTGCTATTTTTCTACTGCAATTACCTTTTTAGGGACTTCACTTGAATCCTGCCTGGCTTTTCAGCCTCATATCTACCGGAGAATCACCAGCGTGAACGCGTGTTTCGCGTGATTGTACCGACCTACCTGACCAATGCTGAAGATAATTAGTTTACATTTACTTTGCTGGCAAAATATCGTTCGATAACTAATCTACCATAGCGATTACAGTTTCACGTAGTACAATTTTCCCAGCGACTTGACTACGCTGGCTCACGATTGGAAGCTTGGATAAAAATTCAAGCTCGTCCCCGTAATCGTGCAAGCTGTGAGGCGCATGGGCCTGCTAGATCCGGAGTCAGCATGAAACTGAAATAAGAAGAATCGTGTGAGCTTATGTGACGAAACTTTCGTGAGAGTGTGGTGGCATTTTACTTACTAAACATCGTTGCAATAACCCAGTGTAGCATAAGTGAAAACCATCAAACAGCCTCGACATCTTGAGAGGATTCGAAGTTCAGTAACCTTAAGAAACATATGTGCTACTAGGTATTGACATTTTTTTGATGATAGAAATACCGTGAAGAATCGCTTCCTGTGATTAATTGCTAGGTCTCTAAATTTTATCCATGTTCGTAATAAGCCATTTGGGACACTTGAAGTTTTTATTACCGTTATCGTATGAGGTACATTGTAGATTACCAACAAGTTTGACGATAAGTGCAGCATACATTTCTGTCGAAAATCAGACTTCTTCAGTGAAAACGCGGGGAAGAATATCACAAAGATGTTGCGTGATGTTGTGTACTGTAAGTGCTACTGTTATCCGAAACTATAGCTGAAATATGAATACATAATTGGTTTTGAAAACCAAGTGGAGATTTCAAGTTGAAAAACTAAGTGTTACAGAAACCAATCGAATTCGCTCGAAAGTTATTTAGTTTGAATAGCGCTGCAAGAACTAGAGTTGTCTAAGAATTATGTGCGTTTGAGACTATCGTCGCAGCTTCTTACATGATGCCCATTATTCGCCAAAAGCGAACTTTTCTTCGCTAGTTTTGAGAGACTGACGAACAATATTTCAAACCCTCCAGCTGCGCCATCTTTTAAGCCTCGGGTAAAGTGGAGACGAAACGAGTACTTGTCTGGCAGTAATAATCCTCGTGGACTGAGGCCTTCAGTCATAGTTGCGGAATGTGAGGATGGATGATGGGCGGACTGTTCAAATGAACGGCTGTCAACATAAGTTCTGATTTCATAGTCGAAGATCGAGCAATAAGATTTTCCAAGTAGACATAGACTCCGATAAGAACTACTTGTCCTAAAACTAAACAATAAATGATTCATCAAATGAGCAGGCTTTGACTTGATTTGCGTAAAAACAACGATAGTACTGCGGAACAAGTACGTTTTTGATGCAATACCATATGAAGAATCGTCCCTCCAGCTGAAGAAACTTGGTTCGTGTGACTAGTTTTTCCAGACCGCAATCACTCGAGGTTCTAGCCTTGCGGTCTCAGCCTCGAGGTCCCTTACACGTGGAAATGTTTACAAAACACATTTAATCTGAAATTATAAAGGTGGATTACGCTTCAGCGCGTCCGCAGCCGAGGCTTCTTGAAGGAAGCTTGAGTGCCTCGTTTCCTGCCTTAATAAGGCCCTTGACTTCCAAGGCCGAAAAGCTAGGCACTCATTTCTGGACAGCTAGTTTTCCTTCACAGCAGGTAAGGTACTTTTAGGATTCTTTTAGGTTCAGTCATTGGATATGTTAAATTTGCAAACATACATTGTTCACTTGTGTCAGAATTCACTCGGTAAATGAATTAGTTTTCTTGTGTTCGATGAGAAATGCCATTCGGGGGTACGCGACCTCCCAGAGTACCAAGTCAGCACACGAACACACACGCTGTGGTGTTTAGTTCTCGATGTGATTCATCAAGGTCGAGTCCTGGTCTCATGAGACCTTTCTACTAGAATTATTTAGATCATTGCACTTTGAATCGGAATTTGAATGTTCCACTCTATTGGTTATAGTCACGTTCACTGTGAGGGATTGTTTCATTGTTCGAGCGTATTTGCTTCAAACGAAAGGTTCAAAGTTTCGTTAGCGTTACACTGCGTGATACTTTTGAGCAAAATAATCAAATAAATTTTTTAAAGCATTTGCGCACTAGGCCTGAGGTTTCGCTCTCATTTGATTATTCAAGTTTTTTGTGAGCTTATATTGAAAAATTTAAACTCGACTGAAGATATTTTCAATTACTTTTAAGAGCTGTAGTTTGAGCTTTTCACCGGATTATTTTTCAGCCATGTCCATGTCGAACCTGTTTATGTTTCGCCTGGCGTCAATGCGTCGAGATGAACGTCGTCGAAAGAACAAATTTTCTGGATGTGGCATGAGCAACATGTCGGCTCTGCCGTGCCTGAACACCCTCAGTATGCCGCCTTCCATGCTCTACGAGAGGGCGCCGCTTGAGCCCGCCGACTCCCTCGATGAACTTGCCTCTCAGATTCCAAGGTTGGTTTGACTTCTCATTTCTGAGACTTCACTTAAAATGCAAAGGCTCTTCACACGAACCTATGATGTTAGTTTTTACGTGGTGTTTTTTTTGGCTTACCAGTGAGGTAAAACTAGGTTGCTTGCTTTTGTCGAAGTTACAGTATAAATTATAAAGATTTCGAAGCGGTTATTTTGTTCGATGCATGATGTTACTCTTGAAACTGCGCGTTGTTTAATGCTTGTAGAAGCTTGAAAAAAATACGTTTATCTGTTGCCTTACACTACCTTAGACCGTTAAAGACGCTATAGTGTTTTGAAAAACCGTACTGTAACCAACTGTACATTCAGTCAACCGTACATTCAGACCTCTCTTACATTCAGTCGTACGAGACCTCTCGTACATTCAGACCCCTCAAACTTGTCGCTCGAGCCACTCTGGACACCAACGAAGTTTTGGAAATCAAATATTGTAAAACTTCTACTAGAATTTTTGCGTTCGGCAATTGATAAACAATTGACGTCGTCCTGGGCTGGTATAGTTTCCAATCAGAGAACAATTATCCTGCGTAACTTCGCCGCCATATCGACCAATTACTAAAACAATTGAATAAAATTCTTGGACTGCCAAAATTATAGATAATTATAGGTGATCATGCGATAAAGTTAAACTGGGTACAATTTGTTAAAAATTTCAGTTCTCGGCGGACTCGAAAAACCCAGTTGTCAAAATCCCCAGAGGTTTGTTCAGAGGTTACAGGTATAGTTTATTTCGTTACTGTTTTTATTTCAAGTATATTTTCATTACGAATCTTGTTGGCAATAACAAAAAATCATGCGTTTCAGTGTCTGATCAACTCTGCATAGGCTTTCATTGCGACTGGCATTTCGAAGTCATGCGTTATTGTAAAACAGCTTCAAAATCAATTGCTTAATATGTGCTATGAACGTCACGATTTCGATGCCAACCCGATATGCCAGATTGTCTTTGGTTCTTATAGGCAGTCTATCTTTAGGGGCAGTTTGTAAAATCTATTATTTTTCAGCGATTAATTATTTAACTCTATTTCTCCCTCGTGGCGTTGTGATCGAGTAGCACGGAACGTGAGCCTATGTTTTGACAGGACATTTGTTTTTCCAAGTAGCATAGTTTATTTCCGTGAACTGAGACTAGAGAAGTAGTGAAAATTAATATTTTTGTTACAAAGTATTTTCGATTCAACAGCCAATTGACATTAGACAAAATTCGTACTTGAAAATGAAAGATTACGTACGAGTATATAATGCATCACTGTTAGTTACAAGTCCTTAGTAAACGAAAGCTCTAATTCAGGAGAATTTTTAGAAAACGTAGATTGTTATGTATGTTTACTATACTTCATTTATTCAAAGTCACAAATCGTGCCATATTTTGACTTGCAACTAACATTGTTTCTCGTGAATTATGGCACTCTACTGTATGAGTACATCCAAGTTAGTTCACATGCTATACTCGAAGCAGCGGAAGTAAAACACGACATCAACGAGTTATTTTTTTATTTTATTAAAGCCCCCCACCTGCAGCCAAATCGTTAAAAACGCAATTTTTATTGCTTTAAAAAATTAAAAAACACATTTTTATTGCGGAAATTAAAAACAAGGATCTGGCAACAGGTCAAAGAACAAGGCTCTTACCAGAAGCCTATGTTGGTGGCTTACAACCGCTGATATGGTGGTGGCTTATGACCGCTTTTTTGAAACTCTAATTCGAATTTCTGTCATGTGAGGCAGGTGCCCCTGCGTTGATTCACTGCAACCCAAAACCTCCGTTATCATTGCACTAGCTTAAGATGAACATCACGTTAGCTGCAGTTGGTAATGCAAGCGCGGTGTACACACGGTTTGTGTTCCTAAATCGCCGCACAACGCAGCGGATATGAAGTGGAGGCACGTATGCCGTGCCACTTCTGGGCGCTAATTTCATAACACGCCTGCCTGCCAGGCCCTAGAGGAGGCGTCCTTGTGTTCAGGATACGCACGATACACTCGCAATTACGCTATGAATTTAGGAATTCATGCTCTCCGATTTCTCCTCGTAAATCTGCTTTTATCTTCCTGAGTCCTGAACGTACCAATAGTTTTCAAATGTGTTCTCCACATGGTAGCTTTGTCATACACTTTGAAAACTAAATTGAGACATGTGTCCTTCTAGGCCTCAAAAGGTCTCGAGCATCGGCCAGTTAGGGAGTGATCTTGGCTGGGCAAATTACGATGAAGCTAGAAAGAACGTAATTGTAAGCCAAGAGGCGTGTCTGTTCCTGTGTAAGTTTTATGCTGTGCTCAATTTACTCCTGTTCAAAAGAGCTAACTTCTTGGCAGTTGAGTTTCAAACTTTTAGATGGGTCAGTAATTGGCAAGTTATGTGCATTGCTTAATGTACTCATATCAAAAGAAAATGAACCTATTGAAGGTTGAGTTCAAATTTTTAGATGGGTCAGAAATAGAAAAGGTATGGAATTTTTAGGAAGATTTGAAAATGTTGTGGTGCAATTTGCAATGCTCTTTTTCTGAAACTACATTCCTCATTTTTCGAGCATGCGTCATTTCATTAGAATAAGTTCTGTTCGTATCTGATTTGTACTTTAATTGTGCTGAAAATGACAATAGGCCTGCATCAAATGTAATTTCCTGCTGTGTCCTTTATAACACATCAAATGACGTAATTCATCCCTTTAATCCTGGAATTTCAACCCTAACTCTGTGACGTGACTTGGTCTTGAATCCATGGCTAGAAAATTGAAAGTAAACTACGGGGTATGAGAAACTTGAGGTTATCATCTCAGAGTTGAAGCTTAGTTTAAACAAGCTGCCCATTCTACGTTAACGTTTCACGAAGAATAAATCCGCTGTGATGTATGTTAGAGAATTTTGGCGCATGAATTATTATTATCTTCCCGTTTCCTGGGCATGACAAGTGGCAGAATTGGTATCTTCTCGAGTAGTTTTTTCTCTTTTGGAGTAATACTCGCAAATAGTGCATTCCTGTGATTAGTTTTGGGCGAATATTTTTATACGAAATTTTCATTGCAAGTGCTATTTTCTCGAACATAACCCAGCAGGTTTCGCAATGAGTCTCTAAGACATATTTTCAGCAGAGTAATTCCTCGTTCGAGATGTTTAATGAAACGAGCAAAATTCCTACTCACTGAACGTGTTATTTTGTGCGCGTAATTTGAAATAGATTACGAAGAAATTATTTTTAGCATTTGTTTCGAAAGTCGTCGCAGGAGAAGAACGCATTTGATCGAAGATACGGGGGCTACTCGCCGTTTCGTTATTGCTGTTCTCATCGCAAGAGACTCGTTTCATGAGGCGAGTTGTTCCAATGCTGACTTACGTATCATTGTAACTTACTACCGTGTTCACAGAGTCGTTTAAGTGCACAGTCAGGATACCAAAGATAGTGAACTTTTGAGTACCATTGACGAATAAGGTGCTGGTTAAATATGAGCTAATACTTTTCTGGAATCGCTCGTCCCTCAGTAAGAATCTTTGGTATAATATTTACTTTCAACAATAGCGCCCCTTTAGAGCAGTAAACTCTGTTGTTTTTGCACTTCTGCGTGAGTGTTCTCTGCATGAATAGTCAAATTTCGAGGACATTTCCATGCTAAGCGCATGGGTATATATAGAAATGTAACTTATACTTTTTAACAATTTCAACCGGGGAAAATACAGTAATGTGTCCATTAGTCTTTAATTGTGTGTCCGAGTTGAATCTACGTCTTTTGATCGTTCGCTGAGCTTTAGCCAGGCCTATTCGATACATAATGTATAACCAATCTTGATGGCTTGTGGAACGGTAACTGCCGTTTCAAAATTCTCAAAACTTGTTCCGCATTGTCAATCTAGTTCGTAACCGCTTCAGAGTTAGCCTCTAACTAAAGGTTTCCAAGGAACTTCATTCCCTCGAAACTCCTGAGCCTAAGGTCTACTCCCCGTGTTGGTTTTGTCGCCAGTGCCTGTCCAGACGCTGTGGGATGTGGTGGTGTCAAAACAGCGTTCTGTCTTCCGTCGCTTGCTTTCCTACTGTTGTCAATTTTATGCAGTTACGATCACCCATTCAATTCTTATTGTCATACTGAATGTAGAATATTAGCATTTTTATCAGAAATACCGTTAGTTATTAGTACGTTTTGATAACCTAATGCAAGAGGAGAGATAACTAAACAACCTGTTGTTTCTTTTTCAATAGAGTACGTGGAATGTACGTTGTCCTGGCAAACAATTTTTTTATTTCTGAAGAGAAAATTTCATTTGAGACTCAATCTCCCATACGGCTAATGTGTTGCAATTTTCAAGTCGTCGGCTGGTTGCATAGTCGCTCATTAAATCCCCTTCCATCGCACGCGATCAGCGTACTCAATTACGTGGTCATGGCGAGATTCGTTTTCAGTTTGAAAGATAAAATCGTCTTCAATTTAATAGCAGCTTTTCCTCCGATCTGGATATTCACACGGTGGTCTTGAAGTAGCCTTGTGGGTGTCTTTCTCACGAGTTCCAATATTTGCGTACGCCCGTGTGACTCTAGGATGAGGTGCATGACGTGCATCCTTCATCACTGTGACCCTTAGTGTTCAGTCCGGGATTTGCATAGATATTGCGAGCTGTTGCAGCTTCAAATTCGGTCATCAATATTCTCAGCTGTTTAGAAATGAGGTTCCTAGCTCCAAGTTTAGACATCAATGCTTTAGACGGTTTTTATTAGCTTTTTGGCTCGTTTGATTACGTCGTCGATAGTTTCAGAGTTGACCGTCATCAGTTCATCATAAAATGGTGATGTCACGTATGTTTCTGGTACTATTACTTATCGAGGGCTGTACTTCATTTGGCAGTTATGGCCCAGAACGAAGTGTCTCTCATGCGTTGACATAGAGCGTAGTTTTTTTTCGGTTGCATGCGTAATTTTGTTTGTTTTTGTCTAAAATGTATCGTTTCATCCCTGTGAATTAATTCTAGAACATCAAAAGGAGCAACTGATGAAAATTGTGTAGGTTTAATCTGACAGATTTACACGTACGTATGTATATGAGCTAGCAGTTCTTCGACCCGTGTTCTCGCTCATAAAGGATGCAGGTAAACATTAGAAGGTTTCCAAGAGTGATTTTCATAAGCTTTAAAGTTAGAAACTGAAATCCCAATGCTGAGTGCGTGTGGCAACAGTTCTGCACATATTTACGTAGTAATACTGATATTAATTCTTTTAACGTTCTCCTAAGTTGTGAAAATACCGTTTTACTTATCGTTTGGAAGTGAATATAAAGCTTCTGAAAAAAACTCCCATTTAACTGATAAAATTTACAATGGAAAAAAAACTCTGGAGCGCATTACATCATTAAACTTTGCAACTGTTATAAAATTCATTTGCGACGGAGGAATGTGAAGTAGTCCTCTTTCGAACCAATAAAAAAGGAAGTATTTCTGACAAATTCGCGGTTATTCCAAAGCTCATGCTTTTTCGAAAGGAGCAACTTCTCTTCTTGGATGTATTCTCTTATGTCCTTACTTGAAAAAGTAATACTAGGTGAAAAATGGTTTCGAGTGTAGATTTATTAAGAAAGATTTTTTATCCAATTAAAAGAAATAAATGAAAAATAAGGAAGAATATGCTAGCTCGAGATCTGAGGTGTAAATTTACACGTGAAGTCAATTTTCGGTCAGTAAATTTCTCTCATCGATAAAGCCAGTGTAAAATACATTAGGTGTTTTAAAACGAGATACATTGATTGCCATGATGCATGCGGGATATTGATATAGCGTATAATTAGGTGTTACTCATACTTTGCTGAAGGAGAACAACGTCCTGCTGAAAAGTTCTTGATAAAGGAGGGAAACTCAGAATTCAACACTCCCATGTTTTCCGTGCGTTTATTTCGAGACTCATAGTTAAGCTGGAAAATGAATCGGATTGCGTCTAAAAATACCATCGAAGATTTTCACAGTCTAAAGTTCAACTTATCTGAGGAACATAGGGGTCGTGAAGCGATTGATGGGATTTTCGAACTCCTGTAGTCGAGGTAGGCTCAGAGTGTTTGTTCTCGCCATCACACCTCTGGGAAAGAGGATTTATTAGCTATATTTATTCTCAATCACTGTGAAATCAGGAAAAGTTGCTGCAGGCGTGCATCAAGTCTTTTGCGATGACTACAGCAAGATGATCTCGTTTAGTTTTGTCGGCTCAGCTTTGCAGTTAAAATTCTTATGAATTTTTCCCTTCCCTTCTTTCTTGTCTTTCGTAGGAGTATCGCCGCAGTTTAACCTCCCACACAATAGCCTTTATTTTCGCTTGCTTCGTTCTTTTACCTGAAGTTGTTCTATCTCTTTTGCATGCCGAGCGGGCTGTAAATCATCAGATACTTAGTATTGTAATGGTTTGCCTCAACATGTTGGTTTGAGCCATCATCTAATTTACATTCATGTGGTTTCTCATAATAAGAAAAATTGAATATAATAAGAAAAATTGGTGCT